>NJDD01001351.1:130839-143828 GCA_002245505.1 Calephelis nemesis
CGTCACCGACCAAGAAAAAAGTTTACTTGACCCATCGCCGCGGCTCGCACACCATACTTCTCCTATAAAGAATTACTACGTTCATATCCACCCATTATCCACCAAAAACTCGTAACAATGATTAACACATCAGCATTACAATTTTTGCAAATCATGTATCATGAAACAAAATGTTAAAAAAAGTATCTTCACGCCCATATCCTCGAAGAGGTAGGCAGAGGCACAACCAGGGCACCCACGACTAGCCGAAGATACTAAGTCCCATAATGTGATAGGTGGCAAGCCTATCGCCAACCGGGCACATTTCCAATCCCGACCAACATTTTTTTTTATTAGAAAATTGGAGAAATCCAATTTTCTTTTTGTTGGCCGACCCGGGATTCGAACCCAAGACCTCATGCAGTCAAGTCCAATACCCGGACCACTAGACCACAGAGGCGATAAAACAAAACAAAAAACACAAAATGTTGATTATGTGTAATTAAGTAATTAATGTTAGAACAATACGAAGCTGCCGAATTTTATTTTTAATAAAGATAATGTAATATATTGGTTCAGTTGTTGGACTTAACTGCATGATGTCCCGGGTTCGAATCCCGGGTCGGGCAACAAAAAGCAAATAGGGTTTTTCTAATTTTCTAATAATAAAAAAACGTTGCTCGCCACCTATCACATTGTGGGACTTAGTGTTTTCGGCTAGTCGTGGGTTTTCTGGTTGTGCCCCTGCCTACCTCTTTGGGGATTTGGACGTGTAAATACTTATAAGCTGTCCTTTTGCAATGAAAACTGGGTGGCTGTTCATAACAACCTTAAGCAAATTATTGTAGATGAAATCATATGAACTGACATATCTTCAAACCAATATATAACTTTAGTAAATAATAATTATCTTATTGTTAGAAAATCCAGGTATTATTTTAAAACCACAAATCGAATTGAAGTTGAACACCTTGTACTTATACCTTTAAACAAAATATAGTACACGGTCAAAGTAGCAAAAATCATATCTCATATGGACTATGTCTTTACGTATGTTTATGTCTAGTAATTTCTTCGTTAGACAAAGACTTTTATCGACGCTTAAATACATTAATTACCTCGTTATGTGGTAGAGATTCGCGTTAACTTATTCGCTACCAATGTTATCGATTCTTTCGCGATGATTCTCTTCATTGCTATATTCCGGTTTTCGAAGTTAAAGTAACCTTTAAACTTACTAACTAATCTTATTGTTGATATCAAAGCGGCCGATACACATTCCATACTTCGTATTGTAATGTAGTCAGTTTTAGTGTTAAGGGTGTTTTTGTTAGGCTTTACTATCTAACCGTTTATTGCGGTTGCAGAAAATATAACCAATACTGGAATAATAAAAAAAAGTAAAGTATCTTTACGCCTGTATCTCTGTACAGGTAGGCAGAGCTAAGCGGTAGGCAAAAGGTACAACCAGGGCACTACGATTAGCTTAATGTATTAGTCCCTCAATGTGATTGGTGGTAAACTTATCATCAACCAAATACTTACTCAATCCCCACTACACTGACAAAAAACTGACTGACTGAAAAAAAAATACTGAGTTGCTCGACCCGAGAATCGGATCCAGGACCTCATATGGTCTACGCCAACACCGAATCACTAGACAACAAAACCGAATGGGAACAATCTAGTAATTTAGATTGCTGAATGAATAAGACAGTACAATCGGGCATACAAGATGACATAACCTAGTAAAGACTTGCTTAGGTAAGTTCAAGTACCAGTGCTATGACTTTTACTGACTTTGTATCGTCAGTGCTTGCTCAGTGCTGGAGCTAAGCGAGGGTGTGGTTGGATAACCGCCCTGGGCGCAGGATACAAAAGGGCTGACTGAACACTCACTGAACGAGGCCTACTTGTATATTTCCTAATTTAAGCAAAAAATATGATTGAAAGACTAGATGATAAATTGAATAAGTTAGTTATTCGTTTTTAAAAATGGAATGATATAAATGTTTATTTCATTATATTTACTGCAGTTTTTAATGGATTTTAACTGCATTTCGGGGGTTCCTTATAAATTTCTTGTGACTTGTGGCGCTCTCTGGGGGAGGCCTATGTCCAGCAGTGGACGTCTTTCGGTTGATGATGATGGTGATGATGTATAAATTTCGTCCAGGGCGCTGGTAGTGCTAAAAGCGATACTTATTACAACAGACCGATACTTATTAGACAACTAGTAAATTTATAGTATCTATGTTAGAGATATACAAAGTAAAACTATCACTACCTCATATTGACAACGCGTAGATAACATCTTTGAGGACTATAGGTGACGAGATATTTTTTTTTCTTTCAGAGAATGGGTGGGCTTGTATTTATTCGTATAAAAAATAACCGCCCTGCTTATAACATCTAATTTATGTAATGAACAAAGACACTGATTTCGGAGAATTCCTGGTTTGTTTTGAAATTGACAAATAATATTTGTGATTTATTTGGAAAGGATGATGTAATTGTCTACTTCAATCCTTTTTTTTCGGTTGTTTTTTGTCACTTAAAGACATTTTAGACGGTTGCACAAATGCCCTCCTACAAACCTTGAAGGAAACTTCAGTTTTGTTCTCCGATTGTTATTAAATTTGGATTAAAAATGCAGTCCAGACGGATGCAATCCATACTTACTTAAACATATGGCCAGTGTTTATGACCGTATAAAACCATATTATTAGGGTCATCAAAACTATGTTTAGATGTTTTTTTTGTAAACTCTGGTTTTTAATTATTTATTCCAAATGTAATTGTAATCGGAAGATAGAAACAAACTTTTCTTCCAGGTTTGCTGAACGGCGTATTTACAACCGCCTATAACGTGTTTTGAAAGGATAAGAACTAAACAATTCCATAAGGAAAATAAGTAAGCTTATCTCCAACAAGAGATAGATATCAGATGACCGGACGAAAAACAAAAGATAATTAATATAATGGGGTCAAAGCTTGAAACTTGGGAACTCTATTGAAAGTAGGAGAGGAATTCTCTAAGGGTAATCCACATCTACAATTTAAAGACACCAAAATGAAATGATGCCCTGCTAACTTGAAGCTGAGATACTAGTCTGTTTTAGTTTTTTGTCTGTGATAGTGTACGGTAGATAGGTAAAATTAATCTTATAATTCTCCCGTGTTGGGCCAGACTCCTTTGCAGAATAGACCATCTGCATACCTGCCAGGCAGGTCGTTAAAGGTGAATATAGGCTTACCGTCACTAACATCGGGACATCTGACTAGGTGGTAGAATTTTGCAGCGATTGGTACAACCGGCTTATCTATTCCTGCAGCCATAACGTAAGCGCTTGCTGTTGACGTGTTTCGATTTGGAGGATAGGGTAGAATAACTAACTTTTGCTCAGGGCCTTACATCCGCGCCTCAGGTTCGCAACGCACCATTACCACCTTTGGTGTCTCTAGACGGCGTGAATTTCTTGAAAATATGTTGATATGCTTAAACATCATTGTAACAATTTTTTAACACTAATATTCCGCAGTTAAATAAATTTCGTTTCATTTCATTTGAAAAACGAAAACGCTGTGACTGAAGAATTTGAAAAGGCGGTAATGGGCACGGAATCATATCTTCTAGCGAAACGAATTTGCCTAAGGGTGAATTAAATTCAACTAAGTGCTTACGAGAAGTGAGAATTTTATTTTATTTTTCGAATATATTAATAGATATTGGTGGTAGAGCATGTGCAGCAACTTGCCCGGATAGAAATCCACCGCCTTACCTTTTCCCCCCGGCCACAGTACAGCAACGCACCTACAACATCTGTGGTGTCTATGGGCTACAGTTATAGTTTTTCCATCAGCCGCGCGTTTGTTCGCTGCATTTGGCAATATAAAAAAGATGTTTGGAATACTAAAAGTTGACCGTGGCTCTGCCTCATATTCTTTATGTAATTTTTAATGAAGTAAAACCGCTATTCTGATGCTATGAGCCTATAGATACCATTGATGTTATAGGGACGTTGCTGAGCCATGGCCGAGTTGTAAGATTTAAAGTGCAAGTCTAACAGCACTAATAGAATGAGATATTGCCAAACACTGTCATTATGGTAACATAAATAATTAAGATGATTAATCCCTATCCTTGCTGCATAGTACTTTACCACCAGTGGTCTAGTTAACTTATATTTCTCTGCAGCGTGTTACAATTGTATCATGTTTTAAGGTCCACCGCCTGACCTATTCCTGCCACAATTAGACAGTGTCGTGTTCTGGTCTGGATACCGGCTGGTCTGGTCTGGTAGCCGGTAGATTTGCAAAATTTGTCCAAGATTTTGACAACAAAACAAAGCACAAGTGCTTAAAGGCCAAGATTATCTCTTACCGTCAGGAAAGCCGTGTGTTATCAATAAAAAACATATAACATATTTTCATACCAGTCTCTTTAGGTAGTTTAGATTGCTGATCATTGGTTTTGTCAGATAGTATTGAGTGCCAAGTATCATGTTTCTGCGGACCTGCCTAGAATCTTCCACATACTTTACTATTGGAATTTTAATCTAAGTCTCCATTTATAACTTTCTCCTACACCCATTCACGTTTACATTGAATATATTGTTTCAATCTTTCATCTATCATTCTTTCCACATGATCGAACTAACAAAACTAAAATTATCTTATTTCTGTACCAACATTTTCTTTCAAACCCACTCTCTCTATGAATTTAATGTGAGAAAAGCGTGTCGGCGAAACCAGGACGGGCTAAACAAATACATTTTCACATTTGTAATATCAAAATGCATTTTTCATAAGTAAAACTAGGTTACTTAAATTAGCCCAACCCGAGCTATGTTATAAAATCTTACGCCACGCTTTTAGCCGGTGAAATAACAACGGCAAAGTTTTACAACACATTCAAGAGTTACAAGGCAGCAGAACTTCCGTAACGACCTCCGTTACAACCCTTTCCAAATAATTTAAACGCAGCGAAGTTTCTGTAACTACTCGTTACTGCAGAATGTACTGTCTGTCCGGAACTCCTTAACGGTCTTACTCCAAATCGATACTAGACTGACCAACCATGACCGGATTGAATGTTGTATATGAATCATACATACATACATACATATCTTCACGCCAAGTCCCTTACGGGGTAGGCAGAGAGTATCGAGTGCCAGACCTCACGATCCTGACAAACCTGTCTTGCTTCCTTCACATTCATTACCCTTTTCATACAAACACGCCGGTTTCGGAGACTCTTGACACCACCCTCGGATAATATCCGATTGATCTGATCGTGAAATGTTAGCCTTGGTCTCCCCGGGTACCTACATCCATCCACATTCGAATTGTATATCTGCTTTGTCAATCTTTCATCTGTCATTCTTTCCACATGCCCGAACCAGCGGAGCATGCCCTTTCGCATTTTAACACCAACACTTTCTTTCGATCCCACTCTTTCTCGGATCTCACTGTTACGAATGTATATGTATATGAATCCTTTGAAAAATCCCCGACAGTATGTTGTATATCTGTATGGCCGCATTAATAGTTAATTATTATAAATGGAAAACTGTGTATATTGCCTCTGTGGTTTAGCAGTCCGGTGTTTGACTTGACTTCTTAAAGTCCCTGGTTATATTCCAAGTTGAAACAACAAAAAGAAAATGTATTTCTAAGTTTTCTAATAAAATAACATTGCTCGGGATTAGATATGTACCCGGTTAGCGATAGGCTTGCCACCTATGACGTGTGTCGTTGTCTGGTCGTAGGTACCCTGGTTGTGGCTCTGCTTACATCTTGGGGGATATGGCCGTGAAAATACATTGTTTAAATGTTTCTTTTTGTTTGAGCAACTAACAAGAACACGACTCGCGATATCATAGAGTTTATAGGTGCGTTACTGTCTCGAAGCCGGGACCTGTTATACAAGTCTGTTACCTACCATCCGAAATGGAACATGATGTTATGAAGGTGGAAGACGGTGGATCTTTACAAGAGAAAATTGCTGCACTTTACAATCAGTAGTTTTATTGATCACGTCCCATAAAGCCTATGCTCGTCTCTTTTTGTCTTGGAAATTTGTTTTGTTGAAATTTGGATTTTCTGAGATCTGATCTTTCTTGATCAAGTTGTGGCAAGATGATTTTATTCGTCAGAGAGTTGGTTTTCGACTATTGCACCACCTTTTCTACACTCTTACAGGGGTGTCGATCTACACAAATAAAAATATGTATAAGTTGTCATACCAAGTTTTCTATAACCTCTCTCAATATGTATGTAATATTCTAATGTCTAAACTTTCTTGACAAAGTTGTGACAAAGTTATCCTTTGTTCGTCAGAGAGTTGGATTCCGACTATTGCACCACCCTTTCCACACTAAACAATGATGTCGATGTACACGAACAAAAGTATGTACAAGTTGTAACACCAGGTATTCCATACCCTCTCGTGAATATATGTGTAATTGTATAATATCTAAACTTTTCTTGTTCCACAATGTACCATTAAAGGTGCGAACTCACATTAGGTATGCGTGGTGAACCAAGCCTTACACCCCTTCTGCGGAGGGAGGCCGGAGCCCCGCCGGACGTACGTATGCATTGTTATTCAGCATTAAGATTGATGTGGCAGGAGGGTTCAAAAATCAAAATAAAATCAATTTTCGGTCATCAAACTCAAGTTCATATTTTTTTTTGCCAAACCATTGAATAATTACACACTGTAGCCGTAATGGGTTAAAAGATTTAACTCTAAGTTAGTATTTAGCTTAGGACATAATAGGTTACTTGCGTTTAAAGCTAGCTCAAAGTTAAATAAACAATGTGGCCCTAATGGGTTAAACGATTTAACTCTGAGTTAGCAGCTAGCGGAGAACGTACTAGGTAACCTGTGTTAGAAGCTAGGTCAAAGTTAAATACACATTGTGGCCATAACGGGTTAAAAGATTTAACTCTGTGTTAGTATCTAGCGTAGGACATACTAGGTAACTTGCGTTTAAAGCTGGCTCGAAGTTAAATACACATTGTTTCCCTAAGGGCCACTTGCGCGTTCCTGGGTTAATTATTTAACACTGAGTTAGCGCCTTACTAGTGTTAAATCACTTTATATTTGACAGTTTAACTCAATATAAAATGTAACCCGAGAATGTGCAAGTGGCCCAGTGGGTTAAAAGTTTTAACTCTGAGCTAGCATCTAGCATGGAACGTTATAGGTAATCTGTGTTAAGTTTAATAAGGATTAAACTATCAATCACATATTGAATTAATCTTATGTTGGAAGCTTACTATGACTTAACTATTTAACCCAGGAACGTGCAAGTGGGCCTTATGGGTTAAAAGATTTAACTCTGAGCTAGCATCTAGCGTAGAACGTACTAGGTAACTTGTGTTTAAAGCGAGCTCAGAGTTAAATAGTATATTCAAGGAACGTGGCCTTACCCCTCCTATCTTAGTTTGACCTAATCAATAGCTGTCATTGTTAACTGTCACCAATTACAATTAAATCAATTAAGTTCACTAATTGCTGTTAATTATTGGACAATGAGAGTCGAGTTAGTAATCCAGATTTAGTGATTTATTTTAGAATTATCGGTAACGCATCTTTGGTCGAATAGTTCGGTATCGCTGTTGACTGCATGAGGTTCCAGATTCGATTCTGGGACTAAGTAAGATTTCGCTGTATTGGTACGGGCTCTCTATGTAGAATAGACAATTTTCCTCCCAACCAAGCAGCTCGTAATAGGTGAGCACAAGTTACATTTGTAATTACCGCCTCGTTGGTCGAGTGGATAACGCACCACGACCAGCTTCGAGGCTCGGGTTCGGTTCCCGACGGATGCACGCATTTATGTGATGAACATTTATTTGTCTACATTCGGATCTGGGTGTTTATTATAATTCTGGTATCTATTTAAGTTTTTCTGTGCATTGGTATCGTTGACTAACACCCATAACGTAAGCATATAATTTGCTTATTTTGGGGTTAGATTCAAGTAATGCAGCTTGTCCAGGAATATTTATTTATTTATTACCATCTAGACTATTAGTGATAGTATGCTATCCAGCAACTTGACTGGTTAAAGATCCACCACTTTACCTATTCCTGCCCTCATAACGAAAACATCATGGTCCAGTGTGGAGAGCAGGGTAGCCGGTGGACTGGCACATTATACTTAACTCCCCGGCCAGAGGACAGCGATCTATGGTGACTGTAGGCTACGCTTGTCTCTTATCATAAAGATAACCGTGTTCTTTCGTTGTCTAATCCCGTAAACAAAAATGGCGTCGTCTAATCATGGGTGTCTTATTTGTACCTCTGCCTACTGTTTCGGAGATAAGGGCATGAAGATACTTTTTATATTAAAATTAAGAGCCATGAACCTAATCCCGTGACGTTAAAAAAGGGTTTGATGTTGGCCGTAGCGGTAACAAGAGCGGGCGCTAAAAGCTGAATAAATAATTGTACCTTTTAGAATAAAAGTATCCACCGCAACGCATTCATAAAGCTGTTTATGAACAATTTAATTAATGCATTCATTTTTTATTTTCATTCCGTTTAATTCAACAGACGTCCTTTAGGCTTAGGTGATATTTATTACTTATCAAAGTCCTCTTTTTATTGTACTAGCTGCAGCCCGCGGCGTTGCCTGCTTGGTTAATGGTCCCACAGTTTTTAGGTACAAAAACTATGCTATGTGTTAATACAAGTTACCCTCTATGTGTGTGCCAAATTTCATGAAAATCAGTTTTGCAGTTTTTGTGTGAACAAGGTTCAAACAAACACAAACTTTCGTTTTTATAATATTATTAGGAAGGATTATTATTTATCAAAGGCATATTATACAATAAATGAGTATTTTAATGACAATGACATATGGAGAATATGAAATTTTTAATGCTATTTTTGCGACTTTGATGTGATTGTTTTGACATTTTATATACTTATCTATTTATTCCACTTTGTTGTAATTGTTTTGACATTGTTTTTGACATTTTATATAATATTTTTTTAGATTAATGTTCTTTTTTTATTAGTTTTGTAATTTTTGGAAATAATTTATAACAGTTTAATTTCAATTTAAATTTTTAATTGCTTATTTTGAATGTTTATAAATTATAAATGGCTAAATTGTACATAGGTATTATTTTTAGAATTAAGAATTTTGACATTCAAAAAATGTATATAATGTATACTTAATTTGAATAAAACACATTCATCATTCATTCAAAGTCCTCTTTATACTTCAAAATAGGTTAAAATTATTTCAACTGCGAGAAAAAATCTTAATAGGTATTTTTAACAAAAAAGTATTGGAAAATTTAACTATATAGTCTGAAAATCGAAATGTGTCTTTTCAATTTCCAAACAAATACAACGTTGCTCGACAAGTGCCTGATTGGCGGTAGGTTTGCTACTTATTGCATTGTGGGACTGAAGTACCTTCGAATAATTGTGTGTACTTTGGTACCTCTGTCTTTCCCGTCTACTGGTCATAATTTGACTTCCAATAGAGATAACCTTGGAGAAAAGATGGAAACGTCTTCCGACAATTATTATATTCGGATTAAATCTACAGTCCAGGTGTATATAAACCAATATCATCTAGTGTTTATATCCGTCTAGAACTCTTAAAATCGCCAAAAATCAAGTGCATATTTTCCTTTATTACCCTGGAATCTCATCATCAAATCCAGACTTGATGGCAATTTTACTTCCTTGGAAGTATGCTCTTTGAAGAAGAAAAAGAGAATTTTCAAAATCGGCTTTGAAAATGGGTTTCGATGGTTCTCTTTTTGAAAGGTGTAATTCAAAATTCGTCTCTCGTAAATTTGATCAAGATCTGACCATAATTTTTTTATTTATATTTGACTAGTTGTTGCCTGTAATGCTGTAGAAGTGTCATAGTGACTTTTTATTGTTAGTTAACGATGTTCCCATAGTAATGTATCCTTAATATTGACCTGGCTTAAAAGCTACTTAAATTTTGGTAAAAATCCATCCAGTAGTTTTTGTGTAAAAATTTAACAGACACAACATTGAATCTTTCTGGGCTCTGTCTGGGTACGTTTTGGATAATGCATCCCATATGCAAAGGCTATTTTTTTAATATTTTTCCCATTCAGATTTGGTTATATGTATAGATAATTACGTATTTATGTTTACTTAGACAATGAGGTGATGCGGTCGGTTTATTTATTTTTTTCAATACGTTGTGAATATTCTGAGATGGTGACCGCTTCACGATTTACAACACAAAACACGCTTCATAGCATGTTGGTGACGGACTGACGAGAAACCAAACTTTCTGCGCCTATCAAAGATCACTCAAAAAGGCCAGAGGCGTCGTCACTTCCAAAATCTGTCAACGACACCAGACAAGTATCACAATGGGCGATATTTGAACAATAGTGACAAACACAAACGGAGTATTTTTCTTTGATATATAAATGAGGTTTTGCAATTTGCTATGAAAGCGGATTGGGCGGGACGGTGGGGGGCGGGCGGCGCGGCGCGGGTTATTTCGGCGTAATTAAAACAAACAGGAGGCTCGCCACTCCTCTCTAATTGCGTTCGTGTTGAAATAATCACGGAAACTGTGACAAAACATCGATGTTTATCATTTCGTGGTGGTAGCTGCACGTAGGGATGCCCTCATGTTGAAGTGCTGCTGCTGCTGCAAACGGCAACGGTTATAGTTTAAGCGCAGGCAGCAAACCTACTTCGATTTTAATTATTATTATTCATTTAAGTACACAAATATTGAGTTAACACGATTTCCCTTGGACTCCATAAGATCCAAATTTGGTAGCAATGGGACAACCTTTGAAATATGATCGCCTATAAAAAAGTTTTAAAAACGGTCCAGATATGATGGAGAAATCGTTTAATATATTTACATAAACAAGTTATCAGAAACGACGGTAAAATCGATTAACATAACAAAATAATCGTAATCCTACTTTTTAAAAAGTCAGTTAAAGAGCCTTGTACATAAATACAGCAAAATATTTAAAACCAATAATGCTACAAGGATACACTGCTAATACCTAGCACAAACGGTCCAGTTAGGTAGGTCCAACTTCGAGAAAGAGGTGAATCGACGAATCCAACTCGGTTGGGCAGCGTTCGGGAAATTGCGTAGCGTCTTTTCGTCCGAAATACCTCAGTGTCGCAAAGCAAAGCAAAGCCTTTAACCAGTGTGTATTACCAGTGATGGCCTACGGCACCGAGACGTGGTCTCTTACTGTGGGCCTGATAAACAAGCTCAAGGTTGTACAGCGAGCTATGGAGCGGGCTATGCTCGGGATTTCCCTGCGAGATCGATTCAGAAATGAGGAGTTCCGCAGGCGAACGAAAGTCACCGACATAGCCAGCCGGGTTAGCAAGCTGAAGTGCCAGTGGGTGGGGCACATAGCGCGGAGAACTGATGGCCATTGGGGCAGAAAAGTTCTCGAGTGGAGACCACGTACCGGCAAGCGAAGCAAAGGACGGCCACCCACGAGATGGACAGACGACCTTGTGAGGGTCGCGGGGTCTCGCTGGATGCAGGCCGCTTCCATCCGGTCGAAGTGGAAGTCAACGGGGGAGGCCTATGTTCAGCAGTGGACGTCCTATGGCTGAAATGATGATGATGATGATGATAACTTTCTGCGCGATTATAGTCGTAAATAGTGTAGTTTATCGCCGCCCAGGTAATGCTATAATAATCTTGTATAAAAAAATAACAGCTACGATATAGGTAATAGGTATTTAATGCTCCTTGGATTGGTTTGGATTGGATCCTATAAAACATTCCTAAATCAATGACTACTTACAAATAAAAAATAAATTAAAAAACATTTTCTAGTGGACCAAATTGTGAATCTAAACCATTCTCGAATTCCCTTAAACACACGCAAAAAAAATCATCAAAATCGCTCCACTCGTTTGGGAGGAGTTTATTGACATACCTTGTGTACACACAAGAAATATGTGTAAAGATAGATTGTCCTTAACTTTACAATATAACCCTGTTTTATCACCTGAGTCTTTTAAGGCTTTTTGAAGAGAAGAATTAAAATATGAAGTTTCTCACATTTTATGTAACCTTTCGACAAAATTACCCTTGTGTCTAGAAAGTCTGACTTCTATACAGTAAAGCTTAAAGGATATTTGAATATTACTCACGTACAATTTGTTTACTCAATTTTGAACTTGCAGGTACTCATATTAGCATGTTACAGGATTCTCGTATGTAATTTCCCATTTGGGACTGATCACTTCAAAATTCTAATAAAAAATAATAGTTTATGAAAGCAAACGAGCAAACAGATTTTTGGCCAGCAGGAAATCAGAATTCCTTATTCATTATGTATTCATTGTTCCAATATAGGTACATAGCTAGCTGGTCACGAATTCGATTTGAGGGATCTCTGTATTCTGCCTATAAGGCGTGCAATTTGTGATATCAATACAAAAAACAAATAAACTAGTTTACAGTCAATATAACGAGTAAATAGATTTAATACAATAAAAAATTAGCATCTTGGAATTTAATTACATATTATCTTATTTTTATTACAAATATTATTCATATTTGAAATGAGATTAAATGTTATGTTTTGAAATATATTAATATAAACTCACAACTCATATTTCTGATAAAAATCTGAAATAAAATTTCAAAAATCAGTTGTATTTTTTTGTCCACATTGACTATGAACATTTACTATTTTTTCTTTTTTTGCGTGTGGAAAATCTCCACGAATACTTTCTTCTTGCGAATTTGTACCGATTAAAACCATAGCTATATACATAACATACATAACCAAATGAGAAGGACATCTTCCCGTTATCTGGACGGAAGTAAAATGGGTTCTTTTTGTACTCCCTATACTACTTCGACAGCTATAGTCTACTTCTTGCCTGGCCTTCTCCCGCTGAAAGATAGAGGACTCTGGCCATGCTGGCTGAAGATAGTATTTCGAATTCTTCGGCGGTCCCGCTACAAAGGGGCTAAAAAGTTGGG
>NJDD01001351.1:147601-160226 GCA_002245505.1 Calephelis nemesis
ATTGAGTAGATATGAGAATCGGCCAACATCTGTTTTTCATACCCCTGAGTGATGACTCAAACCCAATTTTTTTTTACTAAATCCACTTTAAAAATATAGCAGCGCAACGTTTGCCGGGTCAGCTAGTAATCGATAAGAAATGCATTTTGATATTATAATGTAAGTAAATAAAGTCGTGGTGCATCTTGAAATACCCATACAGATTTTGTAAACATCCGATTCTTAAAGTGTTCTTCGCCACTGGTTCTCAAACATTCATTTATTTCTGAAACATTAAGAACTCAAATTCTATACATATAACACAGGTTTTTTTCTGTATCGCGCCTGACGACTATGACTAACCTCGCACGAAATCTTTTCTACAATTTACGTGTGAAAACCCAAAAAAAACGCCCAAACCACATTCGGATTTGTTGAAGACAAGTCTACTATTGCAGATTTGCTCGCGGAAATGAGTAGCTGCAATTTCAATATATATCTGCAACTTCAAATATTGTAAAATCTATACATATAATAAATCTGTAGAAGGGTCAATTCTGTACATTGAAAATATTGAAAAAATAAATAGCAGGGGGTGTTACTGGATCGATACCAAACACCAATATGTGATTAAAAAAATGTTTGTCTGTCTGTCTGTATGTTCAGGCATCATGTGAAAACTAAGGGTTCGATTTCGATGAAACTTGATATAATTATACCTTATTATCCTGAGCATAAAATGGGATACTTTTTATCCCGGAAAAATACGTAGAAAAAAAACTTTATTTTTCAGTTTTATCATGTGAAGACCGACATAGTCGCGGGCGGAAGCTAGTTCTTATTAAAATTCTCATTATTCAGTAACAAACAGACAAACAGTCACGTCGAAATAATTTACAATTTCTGTTCTTTTCATATTTTCCATAATATTTTCAACGTACAGACACAGCACTTTTTACTATTTTGGCTACCTATATTCAGAAGTGTAGATTTTTTAGAAACGAAATATTTAGATACGTGAATCTTTTAAAGATTTTCTAGGCTTTATACCGATTATACAAACGACTTCCAACAAAGTTAACCATGGAGAAAACTTCGTGTCCATCTTCTGATTGTTGTTAAAATTGTAATAAATCTGGTCTAGACGAATACAAACCAATATTTACGACCAGTGTTTGCAACCACCTAGAGCTCCTATTGTTTCAGCGTAACCGTGTTGAACAACTGGCATGAATGCTAGGAATAGGTATGAAGTTTGATATACGAGTACATTTAAAAATAAAAAAGGATACCAAGTTACAACTCCTTGAGGTAGTAATAAAATTTTGAGAACCACGTATACGCACTCTACGACCTACGCGGACTACCATTCACCGTAGGCATACCGTAGGCGTGAATTCCTCTCACCTCCGCTTTCAAACAGCTTTCCGTTTAACCTGCTACGTCGTAGCTGTGTAGATCTATTTTTAGTTTGGTGTTAATTCATTGATAAACAAATTGTAATACTGATACATTTTGGCGCCGTACTCTACATTTTACAGAGTAACGACAAAGGTGTTATGAAAGTAAAAAAAAATAAAATGATATCATATATATGTTTTTTTAATTAGTATTAGATTTTTCCGCGGATACGCCCAAGAATTATAGCATTTTAGCTTTTCCATTTTAGATTTCATTTAGCCATCAGAATGCAACATAGTATATGTCAGTATTGTTTCGTTAGCTTTTAAAACTTTTTATCGTCAGGCCTATTAAAACTCATACTACTAACATAGCAGAATTGACAAAAAGTAAGTAATCAATACAGTTATGTGAAAATTAGTAACAAATTATGTCTAGAATGTAATTCCACCAAGCGCCGACGATAAGAAGTATAGAAACTTGTCTATGTCACTCTTCAGATTCCTAAGTAGTTAGCGACGTTTGAAGCTATCTCCACATATTCTGAAAGAAGGACAAATAAACAAACACAGCTACGCATTTACAATATTAAGTAGCTATAGTAAGTTTTACTGTATATTCGTTTGATCCTATTAACTACTTGAGTATTACGCAAAAAATATTACCCTTTACATTTTTTTAAATTTCATAAAAAATGAGTATTTTTAAAGTTCAATGCGTATAATGCATATGCGTACGTGTTCAATAATTCCTCTTTCCCCAGTTTTAAATATATGGAAATCATGGACGAGTGGATGGAGATGGCCATCTGTGGTCGAGCGGTCCGGGTGTTGGACTTGACTGCATAAGGTCTCGGGTTCGAATCCCGGGTCGACCAACAAAAAGCAAATATGATTTTTCCAATTTTCTAATAAAAAAAAATGTTGGTCGGGATTGGAAACCTGCCCGGTTGGCGATAGGCTTGCCACCTATCACATTATGGGACTTAGTATCTTCGGCTAGTCGTGGGTGCCCTGGTTGTGCCGGGGATATGGGCGTCAAGATACTTTTTTTTATAAACGAGTACTAAATGTACTCAAATGTCTATATTATCGAATTCAGTATGGTTAAAATTAAAATCAAAATTGGTCAGATTTCAGAATATATTAAAAACTAGCTGTAGCTCCCGACTTGGTACAGATGTTGAAGAGTATTTTCGTGGTTAGTGATGGGAATGAAAGACGAAGGTTAACTTGTGCAACAAGTACACAAAATTTGGTAGATACCCGTTTAGTAGATTTCACGAGAAAAGTGACCAGACAAATAACCAGACCGACAAAAACTTTAATAATACTCGTTTTGGGTTATGTATCTTGTATACAATACTAAGGAAACATTGTTTAAAAAAATAATTCATGTGCAGATTTAGTTTTGTTACTATTTTAATATCATCTTAATTTTATTAATTTTAAAAATTAATACGTGAAGCAAAACCTTAGGACCCATTTTTACGAAAATTGTGCTGACGGAGGAGTATGAAATTTGGAACATTTATAGTTTATGCGTAGGAGAATGAATAAAATAGAATAGAATAGAATATTTTTTATTCGAAGTAAGTATTCACGAATACATTTTTCGAAAGTCAGCAAATTATGCATATACAATTACTGTATAGTTACATACAGTTTTACATATTATGAACTAATTAAGAATAAAATCTTACATGTGTTTGCAACAATAACAATAATAAAGTGCAAAGTTTAATGGTCAATAAACCAAGTCAATAACAGAAGCGCAGGACGTAAATATTTTTTAATGATAATGTTTATAAAGTGCATTAATTCAAAAAATAAAACATAAGACGTACTACCATTGCATTTGACACACACAAACAAATACAGTGATGATAACGGTAAAAGATCACAGATGGCGCACTAAAAAGTTTGGATACAAAGCAGTTGGTTTTGAAAAATGAAGATGGCGTACTAATCAACAAGATATTAAAATTTATTATGGTCGAATTTCGACCAATGGACGATCACTAGTATGTACAGATATATGAAAAACTAATTATTTTGACAGGAAAAATACAATTAAACCAATAAGTCGAACTAATAACGATATTGCAAAAGCATACGACTTCTCAATGATTTACTTAGCAAACTGAAATGAAAGTTGGGGAGAAGTAAATTAATGTTAGTGTTAGCATTGAACGGGAATCAGAACTGAGTAATGGTCACATAAGTTTTGGAATTGGGTGTCCGAAGAAGGTTCACCTATTAATATGTATGATTTGAATTTGTAAAGAACTTTGTAACTTTACTGGATATTACCCGCAGCTATGCCCTCTGTTAACGTTATTGAGCGAGCCAATGTAACCAATGTAGGGTAAGGGTAGGTTAGGGTAATAGCCAATGGAGCACTCGTCATCCTCCCATACTCTTACAAGTCGTCATAGAAAGTCATATCAGAGTCTTATGTAAAGCGTTGATCTTCTTGCTTAAATTCATTTAGTGAGATT
This sequence comes from Calephelis nemesis, assembly GCA_002245505.1. Taxonomy (NCBI): domain Eukaryota; kingdom Metazoa; phylum Arthropoda; class Insecta; order Lepidoptera; family Riodinidae; genus Calephelis; species Calephelis nemesis. Next base: position 151,482 of record NJDD01001351.1, read on the forward strand.
TGAAAACACACGGTGCATTAATTTCTTTATGAATACTTATGCACAGTAACTGAACAAAATTATTCAAAATGGCACCAAAATTGACCAATTCACTCTATATGTAGATTAATTTCAGTTATTTTGTTTTATTTAGTATTAGTTTGCTACAAAAAAACTGTCACCAGCTTTTCTCTCAATGGCGCCAAAACAAAATAAATTTCAAAACATAAGAAACAAGAATAAAGTTTCAAGATTCATACTATTATCTCATAGACGCAGCATAACATCAGTCATGGAACTTTCCAGTTTTACGTAATAAGCCCTCCTTTGCCCTCGTTTATTTTTGTTATGTTACAAGAAATCCATAAAAATAAGAAATTGTATGCAGCCTAGAGACTGCATTAGGCTTAAAGAAATATGTTCAGTATGGCTATTATTCTGTACTGGTCAATTTCTACTTTTTAAAAGAAGATTCGAACTTATCCGCCAATAAGTTTCAGATACGCCATAGTCTTTTTAAACATATTTTCGTCTTTACACCAAACCTCTTGCGGGGTAGGCAATATCGAGTGCCAAGTTACTACACAGACAGAATTTTGTGTATCTGTCTCTTTGATACGAAATTAGGCTGGAAGATATTTTATTAAGAAGGTTATTGACTACGTTGTACGTACTCAAATTTTTTGCACGGGAGAAGGGATAAAACACAAAATTTTGTAAAAAGACAGGGACACACCTATAACAACTATGGTGTCCATAGGCCACGGTTGTATCTTACCTTCAGAAAACCCGTGTACTTGTTCGCTCACTTTTCACATAAAAAAATGCACCGTATAAGCGGCCCTTAGCAAATCAAACAAAGAATTATGATAGTTAAAATAATAAATAAGACTATATAAAAAATACTGAATTACTTGTATCGAAAACTTTAGTCCCTAATATAAGACTGAAATAATTTAAGTTGCAAAAACTTCACAATGTCGTAATTTTCATTAAAAATGGCAAGAACAAAATGTTAGCGTGCACGAATATATTTCTTGTTCGATTAGGGAAGCAGTCTGTGTCTAGGCTGTTGGCTTAACGCGACGCGGCGCTGTGCACGCTATTGCTACTTAGCCTTAGGCTGCAGATAGACGATACGAAAAATTCCAAGCGGCGACCGCGCGGTAGCCGTGCGGTTGCCGCGTGCTACCAATTTAGTGACAGCAAAGAACAATGCCCATCGTCCATACATTGAAAAACCTGTCAAATGATTTTTTATTTACAAGTTGTATACGAAACACTACTATTGCTTTCAACGTAATATTGTTTACTTGAAATGAATATTAATTCATTTTGTCTTATTTAAGTTGAAAACAAAATCTAATGAGATATGTTTTTTGAGGTTACTTTAAAGTGTAAAGATGGTGCAAAGTAACATCTGTGTCTGTCAAGTGTGTCAAACTAATCTCGCATGACACGACGCGACTGCACTGTCAAAATTATAATTTATGTTATTTTAAATGTGTTTTTCAAGACTTTCAAATTAAAAACATCCAGTTATAAACTTAGTAAAACAAAAGTAATGAGTGATTTTATGATAACAAAAAATCACCAATTTTTTGAGATACCTCACTTCATTATTCACGTTAACTATTTCTCAGGTCAGCTGTGTGCCCGCAATCTTAACAGCGTAATATAGTTACAATTTTATACAAACTCTCACTCCTCCTAATAGTACTATAAAGTTGATGAAATAAAATATCCTATGATTAAACTCGCGTAATTAACTATACGCGGTACCCGTTACGCTATTGCTATAAGGCTGCAGATAGACGAAGCAGAAAACTTCTTGCAGTGGCTGTGCTTTGGCATTGCGATTGCTGCGTCCTAGCAGTTCAGTCATAGTAAATTTATATACATATTGGAAGTTTACCGGTGATTTCGTCAACGTAAAATATGTTCGCCCTTTAGGATTGATGAAAAAAGTAACCTACGTTTGAACTTGGGTATTCAACTATACGCTGCGCCTAGATAGACGAAACGCAAACTTTCCTTTCCTGTGGCTTTCCGTCTGCTGTGTGTTAGCAGTTCAGTCACAGCAAATTTATATGCGATTTGTCAGCGTAAAATAGTTGCGGTGTTTATACCAACTTTCAACCTCCCTTATTGGCCTTTGAGGTTGATAAAAAAGTAGCCTAGGTTTTACTCGATTATTCAAATATATCGCTCACCAAAAAAATTGGTTCAGCAGCTTAGTCACAAAAGCGTAACAGACAGACTTTCGCATTAATAATATTAATACGGAAGTGTGAATTTTGTAGTGCTTTATTAATTTATTTGTGTTATTTTTCTTTTTAACTTTTAAAAATAAAAAAAAATAAAACTGACGCGTTGACTATGTTTTTATCACACCGCAGCTGCAGTCGTGCGACCACATCTCAATTATTAAATATGTTTAACAAATCCACTTAATGTAGTCTCTATAAATCTTGTTTTTTTTGAAGTAAAGTATTTTCATGTCTGAGTCCGATAAGAGGTAAGAAGCTAAGTTCCAAAATGTTATAACTGGCAAACCTATCGCCGATCGAGTAGTGAACTAGTTGCAATGTAACCTGGAAGGCAGCGCCATTTTTTATAATAAAAAAAATACGGTAAGAGCAGGTTCGCTACGACTAAATTGGTGTCATATAAACGCGCCCTTAGGGGAAACACATTCCCGCTTCATCGTTTTCTAATTTTTCCAAGTTCTTTCTAGATTTTGCGAGTCTTACGCCTTTGTTTCGTTCCTGCATTGCGCAGACACGGTTAACTGTCATTTTTATCATCCGCTTTAGAATCCTTAAAAACTTTTGAAATACACAATATCTCGAGTTTTCCACGTACAAAATTTTATCGTTCAGGAAAAACGTAATGACGTAGATAAAAATCACTCTAAAACCCAAATGGCGCGTTATTACCCAAATGCGGAAAGATAATGTCTTCTAAACCTACCTTTGTTTTTATAAGTAGAAAATATAGTCTATATGCATGGCTATTTTAGGTTTGATTTTTTTTTATTCCTTTTATATTTGCAATGAAGAGATGAAACCTATTAATATTTAAATAATAACATATTAACTTTGATTTCAATGGAGATAAATATTAGTTTTTTATTAGTTTTGTTTGTGTTGGTGTTCTACACTTTTGAAAAATAAAAAGTTTTGCTGGCAAATATCAATCGCCAATCGGGCACATATCTAATCTCGAGCAATGTGGTCTCTTATGAGAAGAGGAAAGTTGAAAATTCTATTATCATTATTATCTGCATAACACTCTCCTCTCTACATCCGTGGTACACCTTCCGTCCCTGCTAAAAGCACAATCAAGATATACAATTTTATTTGCTAGATCCAGCACTACATCATCAACAAAAACTGTGACATTCGTTCTGTCTACATCTCTTTTAGATAACATTACATTGGTAAAAGACAAAATTTAGAAATTCCCTATAAGGATAATATTTTACTTATTTCAATTAAAAAATATAAGAACATTGTATAAACTTTTATCCCTTTATTTTAAACTAGGTCATAAATTTAGAAAATATTGCCTTGGTCTAGCAGTCTGGACTTGTCTTCTAAGGGTTCCGGGCTCGATCCGTGGGTCAGGCAACAAAATAAATGAGAAACTGGGTATTTTCAATTTTCTAATAAAAATAACGTTGCCTGGTTGGCGATAGACTTGCCACTTATCACATTGTGAGACTTAGTATTTTCTATATTGTATAATAGTAGACGGTAGATATTTTCAATAATTACTATAAATATATCTGGACATGTTACTCAAATTTAATCTAATCCCAAAGTAAGTAAATTATATGCTTGTGTTATGGGCATTAGTCAACGATACCAATACATAGAAATACTTAAATAGGTATCAGAATAAATTTAATAAACACCCAGACCAGGAAAAGAAGACCTTAATGTTCATCACACAAATGATCACACACCCGTCGGGAATCGAACCCGAGCCCCGCGGTTAGTCGAAGTTAGGCGTGTACTCTAGCCATTCGACCAATGACTATGACTGACGGTTAACTCAGAACGTAAAGAAATGACTTAATTTACAATTATAATCTAGATATTTTCATTTTTATCGTACTGCAAACACCAGACATGACTTTTGTTTGATCGTGTAATAGCATTACGTCAATCAGACATATTAGTTGGTGGTACTACTGTCTACTGCCCACAGATTGTCAAAACATACATCGTAAACGTATCATAATATTTCGTATCGTAATAGTAGTGGGTATCATCTTTGAAATCCCGTCTATCAGCCAACTATTTTAAAATGGCTATACAAAAATTACTTTTTAACAGCTGTTATTTTAAACAACGCTTTCTTTTTATACCCGTTTTATATTTTATGTTGCAATTAAAATCCGAATATAGCCTTTTCTTTTATGAATTTCCAAAATATCTAGTCATGTCTTAAAAGTCAAAACTTATAGGGATAAAGTACCTACTTTATCCCTAAGGTTAGTAAGGTAAGTAAGGTTAGGTTAGGGGTAAACATTGGTTTGCATCCGTGTGGAACGTAGATTTAATCTAAATTTTGATATGTTTGAAATAAGTGTAAATAATAATTTTCCCCGTGTTGGTCCGGGCTCCTTTGAAGGATAAAGGCAGGATCTGCCTTTCTTGCCAGACAGCTCGTAAAAGGTGAGCTTAGACTTATCATCACTAACATAGTGACATCTGTCTAGGTGGTAGAGTTTCACAGTTTCACAGCGACTCGCCCGGATTGGTACCACCGCTTTACCTATTGCTGCCGCCATAACGTCATGACGTGTTCCGGTTCGGAGGGTAAGGTAGCCAGTAAACTTACTTTTGCTCGAGACCTAACATCCTGACCTCAGGTTGGCAACGCATCATTACCATCTTTGGTGTTTCTAGGTTGCGTGAATTTTTTACCATCAGGAAATCCGTCTGCTTGTTTGCCTTCCTATAACATAAAAAAAAAGTTTCCACCAAGGTCACCTTTGTGGAGGGCGTGATTGGGACGTGATTACAACTGTCTGGAAGATGCTTTAGCGTCTTGTTAAGTGTTCATTACATAGTTAGGCACGCGTGACTCAACTGCCATCAGTCATAAATTATGTTACAGCTAGAGAGCCGCCGAAAGTTTAGTTTCGGTTTTGGTTTCCTCCAGTTTTAGCCAAAAAATCACAGAACTTTCGGTCGCGCCGAAACTCCTGGATTCGTGAATTATTGTCACTCCGCAAAATTTTGCCGCTATCTGGTACTTGCCTAGATGTTCATTTAGTTTGCATAATATATTGTTCAAAAGTATTCAACAAATAAAAAAATACGTACTTAATTGTTTGACTATTTTATTTAATACTACTAGTTACTGTAAGAAGGTCTGACTATAAAAATATGGGTATAAGTTAACTAGATTTAAGTGTAAACAGAATTTAACAGAATATTTAGGTAAGAGCGGTTTCGGTTTCGGTTTCGGCCGAAATTGAGACCAAGGCCGAAAGTTCGATTTTGGTTTCGGTTTCTGATAAATCACGTGGTGGTGTGTGTTTATTGTTATAGTATCGATTAATTATTTACCACCATCTCCAAGTTTTTTCGATAATTCGAAAAGTAATGCTTACGAAATATTGTAATTCGGATTTATATTTCGGTTATACTAAACCAGTGAAGTGATTTAATTGTCTAATTAGTTTACTAATGTTCATGTGAAATGAGTTGGAAGTGCCTTTATAACATATATATGTACCGTGAAACGTAATCAGGAGCAATATGATTATATTACGCTCACATATTGATTTGTATTAGTTTATTCTCGGAATATATCTCATCACGTTGAGAGCTTGAGCGTGGTTTTCGATGTAAGTAATGACTGGAAACAGAATATCTTGATATGGAAGTACGAATATACACACTCACTCTTATTGTGTGACCGGCCGACCCGGCGAACTTATATCGTTTCAGATTAAGAGTTACCAACAGTTTATATTGTCGCCTCTGTGGTCTAGCGGTTCAGTTGTTGAACTTGACTGCCTGAGGGCCCGGGTTCGGATCCCGGGTCGGGCAACAAAAAGAAAATTTGGTCTTTCCAATTTTCTAATAAAGAAAACGTTGCTCGGAATTGAATATGTGCCCGGTTGACGATAGGCTTGCCACCTATCAAATTGTGGAACTTCGTGTCTTCGGCTAATCGTGGGTTGGCCTGGTTGAGCCTCTGCCTACCTCTTCGGGGATATGGACGTGACGTGAGATACCTTATATTGTATAAAAATATTTTTTTCAGATTTTCCCTGCAATTTTTGTTTTTTATATAATATTTGACAATAGCTAAATGATAGCAAAGTTGATATTTTTTTTTGTTACTCCCTAACGCAAATACAGCTTAACCGATTTTCTTGAAATTCAGCATACACGTAGAAGGTAACTTGGATTAACACATAGGATAGTTTTTATCCCGAAAAATGATCCATAGGGACCACTTACCACGCGGGTAACGCCGCAAGCAACAGTAAGTTACGTTATAAATTATTTTCTGTTATTATTTCAAATTCAAATTCAAACTCCTAGGAATATGTAGTATTCATAAAATAAATTCGTAGTGATGTGTAAAGCTTTTAGTTTTATTTCCCGCAACTTGTATAGCACTTTCACATATTCAGGCATGCGCTGCCATCTGTTGTTATTTTTAGAAATTTTGAAAAAAAAGTATCTCCGCAAGGGTAGGCAAAGGCACAACCATTACACCCACGGCTAGCCGAAGAAACTAAGTCCTACAATGTGATAGGTGGCAAGCCTATCGTCAATCATGCACGTATTATCCAACCCCGAGATTTTTTTTTTATTAGTAAATTAAATAGTAGTAGTATCTTCTCGCCCATATCCCCGAAGAGGTAGGCAGAGGCACAACCAGGGCACCCACGACTAGCTAAAGACACTAAGTCCCATAATGTGATAGGTGGCAAGCCTATCGCCAACCGCGCACATTTCCAATCCCGACCAACATCTTTTTTTTATTAGTAAATTAAAAATACCAAATTGTTTTGTTGCCTGACCCGGGATTCGCACCTGGGACCTCATGAAGTCAAGTCTAACTTTTGGACCGCTGGACCACAGCGCAGAGACGATAGATATTTTGAAACTAAAATAATAGAAACAAAACATTTTTCTAAAAATAAATAAACATAATTTGAATGAATAAATTTAATGGCTTAAATGCAGTCTAATTGTTTAAATGTAGGGGAAAATTTATATAAGCTGCTACTTTAGCAGCATGCCTTGCAAAAAAAAATATCCCGGGACAAATTACACAAAAATCTAACCCCAAAGTAAACAAATTATATGCTTGTGTTATTGGTGTTAGTCAACGATACTGATACATAGAAATATTTAAATAGATAACCAGAATAAATTTTATAAACACCCAGACCCGGAAATGCTGACATCTAAATGTTCATCACACAAATGCGTGCCCTCGTCGGGTATCGAACCCGAAACTTGCGGTTGGTTGGTGGAGTTAGGCGTGCAACGGTCTTACCCTTGACCATCGAGGCGGCATTTTACGTATTCTACCTGCCTTGCAAATAAAATATAGATAACTTTTTTTTTTGAAAATTTCCCGCTATTGAATTTCCTATTAATACTTCCGGTCCCGGAAGTACCATTTGTGGTGTACAAATGTCACATCCTATGTTTTTCTCTCATTGCGGTCGTAAGACTTTAGATTGATGCTTTTCAACATCCACATCATCCAATTCACAAACACCGTTCCTAATTGTTCTCATCAATTTAAGGTCGATTACACAAGACACATTAAAACCTTATTGTTGCAATACTTGTGTCTAAGTTAACACACGACTTTATTTTGCGTCTAATATGGTCCTTTTTGTGTTAAAACTTACCACCTCACCTCAAAACACATTAAGACGCCTTTTTAACTAAACACTGTCTAAAATTGACATCGAACCACTAACATACTCCATGTGGATAACGTTACAGCATGTTATTGACTGAGAACCCTATTTTAGATAGTGTTTAGTTAAACATGGGTTCAACGAGTGTTTAATTTTTTTCTAGTTACAAATATAAACTAGAGCATTGTAGTTAAAAAATGTGTTTGAGCATCACGGTCAATTCCCAGTTTGCGGTATCACGAACGACACTACAGAGCCCTTTTTTGCTAGAGTGAGTTGCTATTTATTATATTCGGTAATTTTCGTATCGAAATCTAGCGCGCTTTCTGTTAAAAATTAAGCTCCCAGTAGTTTCTAGAAGAGGTACTGTAGAAGATGCGAACCTACATCGACCTACACAAAACTGAATTTATAGTTATCGATAGTTTGTTGAAAATTATATTTAAAAGTAAAAAATATTTTTAAATACTTTTTATATGTAACTAGCTGCGCCCCGCGGTTTCACCCGCGTAAGTCCCAATCCCGCGGGAACTCCGGGATAAAAAGTAGCCTATATGTTATTCTGGGTCTTCAACTACCTACATACCAAATTTCATCGTAATCGGCTTTGTAGTTTTTGCGTGAAAGAGTAACAGACATCCATACATCCATACATACAAACTTTCGCATTTATAATATTAATAGGATGTATTTAGCAGAAAAAACCCTTTATCAACGTATTTGCAATAAAACGCCGCATATGCCAATATGTATACCTAGTCTTGCCATAAATATTGTAATAAAGAAAAAAAATATTTTTTTAACTGCAAATAACATATATTACTTTTACAGTGTGTTAGTTTAATACATAA
>NJDD01001351.1:160950-186266 GCA_002245505.1 Calephelis nemesis
CTCTTACAAACAGTTTAACAGAATGTAATTCAAAACCAAATAACGGAGTAAGAGACTGGTGTCTGCAACTAGGATACCCTGTGCGAGCAGATCACCAGGCCCCACTTCCGATCACGGATACTATAGTATTCCTTTACACTCGTGTTAGAGAAACAGAAATTTATAATGATAACAACGCAAAAATAAAATTTTAGTAATAATACAAGTAAATCGTTATTAGTTTCATATTTCTACAAATACGTAAACAACAAATCCTACAATTTAATTACAAATTATTAATTAGTGTTTATTATTATAAGTATGTATATCCTCAAATTTCACTTTTTTTAAATAAAAAATTGTTACTGAGTGTGTGTTAGTGTGTACCCGTATGTAAGTGTGTATGTGTAAAAAACGCTTAAGAGGGTGTAAAAGACGTGTGTGTATGTATAAAAGCGACCGCTTGTACTGTGTGATTTGGGTGTAGGAGCGTTTGTTATTGTTTATGTGATATGTAACAAATAAAACAAGTGTGCAAAATGTATGTTAGGTAGAGGTGTATAGAAAAGAATTTATACAATTGTTTTACTATTTTTTTTTTTTTTTTGTGCATGTTAAGACATTCATAATACAGTTTTTAATAGCAGATTTACATTGCGAATGTGGATGGATGTAGGCCTACCGAGGAAGACCAAGTTTTACATTCGACGATCAAATCGCTCAGATTTTATCCGAGGGTCAAGAGTTCCTAAAACCGGTGTATTTATATGAAAAGATAAATTAATATGGAGGAAGCCAGGCAGGTCTACAAGGATCGCGACATTTGGCACTCGATACTCTCTGCCTATTTTGCAAGGGATTTGGCGTGAAGATATGTATGTTAGCATGTGTGTTTTAAGTACGTAATATCGGTACCATATAGAAAAAATAAGACTCTTGGGCATACCAACTCTATGAGCGGATGGTTTTAAGTGCGTATTTTATAATAACCCAGGTCAAAACTCAACTAAGAGAACACAATCCTTTACATTATATAGAGTAGAGAGAGTATCTTCACGCCCATATCCCCGAAGAGATAGGCAGAGCATAACCAGTGTACTAACGACTAGCCGAAGAAAAAGGCTCACAATGTAATAGGTGGCAAGCCTATCGCCAACCGGGCATACATTCAACCCCGGGCAACGTAATTTTATAAGAAAATTGTAATTGCATAATTTCTAATTTTTTCGTCGGGACGAACTCGCGACCTTAAGAAGTCAATTCCGACGTCGGACCACTAGACTACAAAGGCGACATAACATAGAAATGGTATGAAAGTAATTTCGACACATTTCCTGTAACACATAATAATATATGAAGAGATGAATTTTGTAACCCTTTTAAAGCACGTTGCGTGCTCGAATGACTATGAGATGTGACATAATTAAATTTGATATGTAAAAGGAGTTTAGAAAGCTATATTTAACATCAAAAGTAAATTCCAACCACCGCGAGGTTTCTTTATAAATCAAATATACCTCTGACTACCATATTTTTTCTTGTAGTAGAGTATCTTCACGCCCATATCCCAGAAGTGGTAGGCAGAGGCACAACCTGGGCCCAGAATATGATAAGTGGCAAGCCTATTGCCAACCGGGCACATATCCAATCCCCAGCAACTTTTTTATTAGAAAATTGGAAAAATTTAATTTTCTTTTTGTTGCCGGACCCGGGATTCAAACCCGGGCCCTTAGGCAGTCAAGTCCAGCAACTGAACCGTTAGACCACAGAGGCGACGTTTTACCTTTTATTTGAGTATTGTGCACCAAATTTCCCGAGTAGGAATTTGCTACCTTACCGGTCATATTCCTGTCCGGAGAGAAGAGTAGCTGGTAGAAATGCACAGTAGTAGACCCGGTCACCGGCGCATCTATAACATCTATGGTCTATACCACGGTTACCACTTACCACCAGGAGAGCAGATTGCTTATTCTCTGTCTTATAGCATAAAAAAGGCCAACCTAAAGGAAATGTTGTTTTTTCTATTTTATAATTTTTGCCCGGGTGTGCATTTGTGCCCGATTGGCTATAGGCTTACCACCCGTCACACTTTATCGTACGTTTGTTTCTTCGAGGATACGGGCGTGAAGATAATAAAATTACGTTCATGTTTCTCTCTTTTTTTTCATGTTCTCTAAACTAGAAGTGCGGATGTGATGAACTCTTTCCAAGCGTTGTTGAATAATACACCAATTCATATTGCGGGATCGTTCCACTAGTTGGTACCACCACCTTATTCCTGCCGCCAGTACGTCCAGTGCTTGTCAAGGTCGTGTTACAGTTTCCTAGCTACGCGAAAATTTTATACGAGGGGCTTAATACCCCTTAGTTGGCAACACAAAGGCGACATGCGTATTCAACTACCCGATCTGCTTAACAACCTATCTATTTCTGTATATTAAAAGTTAAAAAAAAATAACAACAAGGTGTCGTAACATATCTCATTCATTAAGCCATGGTGTACCTTAACATTAGTTTTAAGTATTTACCATTTGACTGTAACAATTAACAACATTATACATTAACAACATTTAGCCGAACTCAGAAACGCTAATTAAAATTTAATCTATTATTCAATCAAAATTTTGTATAGAAAACGTTGACTTACTCAACTTAAAATATAATTGACGTCTCATGATGTAAGTAACATTGATTCTCTTTTTTATGATTGGAAGGCAAACAATTAGAGGAATTTCCTGGTGATAAGAAATGTATGTTACCGACAGACATAAAAAGATGTTGATGGTGTGTTGCCAACCTGATATCGGGATGCTAGGCCCCAAACAAAATTGAGTTTACTGGCTACCTAGTCCTCTGAATCGCAATTCGTCAACGACAAGCACTGAACGGCAGGAATAGGTAAGGCGGTTGTACCAATCCGGGCTAGTCGCTGCGCAACTCGACTACCTAGTCAGATGTCACTAGTGACGGTAAACCTATGCTCGCCTTTTACAAGCTACCTAGCAGGATAGCAGATGGTCTATTCTACTGTGCGGACCAACGCAAGAAAAACATCCAGTTTTTATGTAGTTTTTATTATTACCGTTCCACAGAGTAAGCCATTCTTTCATAGACATTAAATCAATTTAAAAAATGTGTTAAGGGTCCATGTATCCTAAAATACGTCAGCAGTATAATGTTTTTTTTCATACAAAGCAATCATTGATCTTGGTGACAAAAGTACACAAGATTAACGTTAATATGCTTTATAAGACTAGTGTTTCCAAAACACGATTCATTTCACTTTGCTCAATGGAAAAAAATCAAAATGTAACCCTTTTTTGAAAACAAAACCCAATTGTCTATTTCAATTATAAAAATATCGACACCAGATTTAACATAAACATAGATAAGTGCTTTACCTAAAAGATACGTGTTTCAGTTTTTATACTTTTTTTCAAATTACTTTTATAGTGTCAAAAATAGTGATTTGTCGCTTAAGACATTTACTTTAGAGTGCAATATTTCATAGTAATCATGGAACGGGGGAGTGCTGCGATTGGCTCTTCTGGTTGAGTAAGTATGGGGACTTAAAGTGAAATTGTGTAAAAAAGGTCACTATACCCTTGCTGAACATTTATTGAATAAGAGTGCTAGAGACGGTAAGCCTGGTCTCACCGTTAAGAGCTTCCTGGCAGGAAAGCTGTTGATCTATTCTAAAAACGAGCCCGGACCAATACGGGGAATTCGTTAACATAGTTATAAGGATAAAGAACCACTGATATCTGGATGACGTCATTCCCCACCTACGCCTTGACATTTGTTGTTTCCAATTTTATCTTGGAACACCCAAATTAAGCGAATTCGTCTGATCCTTAAGCCGTTAACGGGCGCGAGTGTGTGACCAGATAAATTGAATAATTTTATACAAACGTATATAGGATTTGGCTTAGAAGATCGCAGTCGGGTAAGTGGGGGCGTTTAACGGGCTAATTATCAAACGGCTAATGAAGTTTGTATTCAGCGGGCGGGCACAGGGCGCCGGCGGAGGCGCTACGTGACACGACTGCCAACTCGCCCCACCTGATAACACCCCGGCCCCCCACAGAAAAATTGCAGAGAAAAGTTTCATCGCGAGGGAACGTGAATGAAATGAAGAATTCCGTCGGCCTCTTTCGGGATTATTTCTAGCATAAAAACCTGAACCTTTTATGTCTGTTTCAATTCATCAAAACGTCTTTTTATGCGGGGGCTCTCCATTCCGTGTTAACATACGCGCGTGTCGAACTCGACGTGTTCGCGTTTGTGCTTACTGCTGGGAAGAGTTCTGACGGATGTAGAAATTATACAGCCGCCGGAGTCATTGAGCGCCCTTGATAATATTCCAATTTTAGGACAGACCTGAATTTTTAACCAACTCCATCAATATTTGCACACCAAAATATGGTAGAACATGTTGATATAGTTAAATATTTTTGTAACATCTCATTTACACACATATTTCCGCAAATAAATAATTTTCTTTCTTTTCTTTCTTTCTTTCTTTCCATAAATGGAGGAGGTTCTGAATTCGATTGAATTTTTTTTATATGATTGTTATGCGATCATTCGGCTAATAGCAAACCGGTTTTGATGGTACATTTTAAAAAGGTAGTTTATGACTCCGAGGTGGTTACATATTAATTTTACCAAAGTCCGTTTAGGGGTTTTTGTTACACTTAATCCTACTAATTTTATAAATGTGAAAGTTTGTATGCTTGTTTGTTAGTTTCTCCTTCATACAGAAACTGCTGAATCGATTTTCAGGAAATTGGGAACGCACATAAAGGATAACTTGGATTTATACATAGGATAATTTTTAACGGGATTTTTTTTCCTGTGGGACACATAACCACGCGAACAATGCCGCGGGCAATAGCTAGTAATGGATAAATTAAAGTTAAAAAAAGTGCATTATTAATTAACTCTAAAACTACTAATAGGTTGGCGAAAAAAATGTTTTTAGTATCATTAGTTATCTTTCGAATAAGTATTATTAAAAAGTGCGCTATGAATGAAATTGACTTACCGGAAGTCCATTATCATATTATATATTATTATTATACATTATTATATATTTCATTCATAGTGCACTATTTTGCCTGTTGTGTCACGCCATAACACGTATACATTTTTTGCAGGAAAATTGCAAATTAAATAATTTTATTTGGATTTAAGTATGGATTTCCGCAAAGTAACGCCTTCTTCTATCAGTTATCTTTTTTTGGTTTACAATTATTCGTCGAAGTCCTGGGAAGGTTTAAAAGATAAGAAAATAGGAAAAACTGTGACGAAACTAGGAAAAACAACATTTTAAGTTTTTCCATACAAACAGAACGAATGGAACGAATTTGGTCAGAACAGCTAGTATTTTAGTAATTTGTATTAAATAACTTATAAATAAAATTTATTGTGGTTGAATTTAGACCAACGGACGACCACTGGTTTAATTAAAAGTGTATGATAGACACTATTATATTCAACTTTTTTGTTTATAGAAACAAAAAATGTTAGAAGAGAGAAAGAGTTTCTTTTATGTATAACTCAAAAACCAGTAGTCAGGTCATAATAAAATTTATATGGAACCACTTCGGAATCATGAGTTACCTTTCATAAAAAATTATCAAAATCGGTTAGTGATTGGCCGAGCAATTATGTAACAAACATACAGATTAAATAACCTTCTATAAAAGTTTTTCTTCAGTAAGCGATGAAATTTTGGATTGTTAAAAATTAATTAAAACAAAAATAATAACAGGCTTTATAAAGTACAATTTTCCCAGAAGTGTTTTCAAATGATGCCCCCTTTTCACCATTTTCGTTTTTCTAACCATACATACATCCTGTACATTTATTTAAACCTGTAGTGGCCTTAGTTTGTGATTATATGACGACGGAGAAGAGTCTAAGCGGCTAAATATATTAGTTTGGGACTTCAGTGGTTTTTTCTTGAAACTTTGCCATTTTTCAAGCACATTAGTGCTGAAACGAGCTACCTTGCTGGAACTGAAGCCGTCCAATGTATGTGCTGCCAAAAAAATGAGTCGGGCAATGCTGAGTATTTCGTTAATGTGATTTTAAAAAATAAGGCGCTCGCAAACTGATATTCGTCTTACATGAAATTCAGCTGCTCCCATGCTACTTTTGGTTTACCGGTGACCATTATATTAAACCGACTCGAAAAATAGGAGGTTATCTAATTTGTATTTTTTTTGTATGTTTGTTACATTACTTGGCCAATCACGAACGAATTTTGATGATTCTTTTTGGAAAGGTATCTCATGATTCCAAGGTTAGTAATGCGCAACAATGCAAACATTTTCGCCTATATTGACGACATTATTTTTAATTTTCATTTGATCATTATGCTTACCCTTAGCCTTAACTCTCATATGTTAAAGTTTGGCTGATCCTTTGAAAGTCACTCTGTAGATATATATTCCAAAGACAACATAAGCACAGGAATCTGGTATTTTTTAGATTTTCACTTTATTTTTGTTTTTTATAATTAAATATACTTACAATAAATTTACCCAGGACGATAAACTCATATTTGCGGCTACGGTTTCATCAAGATAGTTTATTTTTCCGTAATTCTTGTGAGATATCCGCACGACATCCTGATTAAGTAAGGTGTTGGCTTAGCGAGAGTATAATTTAACCCTGTCGCTGCCGCCCTGACTTAGACGATAATTTATAGTTAGTTAGGCAGCGTGTACTGAGCATAAGCACCAATGTATCTTGTGCAAGCGACAAAAGATTAATTAACGTGTAATTATTTTGGTACGTAGCCTTACGGGTATAGCTCATTGGATTTGTCAGTTGATACAAAGGGATTGGATGTTTGCCCAGTTGGTGGTAGGCTACCTATCACATCGTGGGACTTAGTGTCTTCGTTTCAGTTTCAGTTTCAAAATATTTCAACATTTGCACACCACAATGTGGTAGAATATGTTGGAAATTTTGTAACAACCTTAACACACATATTCCGCAAATAAATATATTTTCTTTCCTTCTTTCTTTCCTTTCTTTCTTCGGCTAGTTTGTGCCCTGGTTGTACTTTGCCTACTTCTTTGGGATACTGGCGTGAAGCTTCTTTTTTACAAAGGGCGATTCAGAACTGACTACCAGTGAGTTTGAAAACATCTGGAGTGTTGATGTACGCCATAGCACACGAAATATGACGATTGTATTGGGAAATGTCTGTGTTTAATAGAGAAACAAAAGGTTTAAACTATATGGCAATTCATATGAAGGGTTCTTACAGCTTGGTTTTTACTGATTTTTATAATATCTCATATCTCGGTGTTATAGCGGAGCTCTACACTTTAAAGGTCTGTGTTTAATAGAGAAACAAAAGGTTTAAACTATATGGCAATTCATATGAAGGGTTCTTACAGCTTAGTTTTTACTGATTTTTATAATATCTCATATCTCAGTGTTATATCAGAGCTCTACATTTTAAAGTATTTTTTGTATATCTGATAGTTCATATTCGTAGGTCGCAAAATATATGTTTTACCGCAGATGTAATACATTTTGGAGTTAAACCGGGTTTCCTGTGTAGAATAAACCAAATGCCTGCATCCTGGAGTTGGACCGGGTTGCATGTATAAAATAGACCATATGCCTTGTCTGGCGGCTCCTAAGAGATGAGCATAGATTGAATAGGTCACCGCCAGAAAGACCGCTACGCTGGTTGTAAAATTCTGTGCAGCAATTTGCCATGGTAAGGATCTTCACATCATGCTGAATACTAGGGCCACAGAACAGGGAGTCACCTGTAAAATCTCTGATGGCTATGAGCCAAGGCTGTCTCTTATCATCGCGAGTGCCTTGTGTTTATTGTTTTATCTTACAAAAAGTGATACAAAGCCGTTTGCCGGTTCATCTAGTATTAATACAGATATGAAAGTTTTATTAACCATCGCGGGTATTAATTAATTTTCACGGTAATTACAGTATTTCCACCAACATAAAAGCCATTGATTCAATTATGATTAACCATTTAAGTACATTAATGATAACGAATGGGACAGTATGTTGGTGTTGGTTCGATCACTGTCATTTGTATCTGTAATTTCATACTTAATACGAGGGTAGATTGAAAAAAAAGTATTCGGCTTAGTCAAGACTATAAACACATACTAAATCAGTTTTTTATGATATTGGAAGGCAAACAAGCAGACATGAACCTGATGGTAAGAAATTCCCGCCGCCTAGCGACACCAAAGGTGGTAATGGTGTGTTGCCAACCTGGGGCTAGGATGTTAGACCTCGAGCAAAAGTAAGTTTATTGGCTACCTTACCCTTCGAACCGGAACACGTCAACGGCAGGCACTGACGGCAGGAATAGGTAAGGCGGTGGTACCAATCCGGGTGAGTTACTGCGAAACTCTATACAGGAGGATGTCATGGCGTTAGGGACGGTAAGCCTATTACCGCCTTTTACGAGCTGTCTGGCAGGAAGGCAGATAGTCTATTCTGCAAAGGAACCCGGACCCACACGGGTAAAAAACATCGGTGAATAAGGCGGATGCGGTAATAGTCAAAGCCACAAATGTGGATTTCAGCCATCTATTGCACAGACGTGTGAACCGAGTGTTATCTTGATGAAACAGGACTTTCTTGAGTGTTTTTTTATTTCCTCTCGTAAACGACGTAGTAAGACAAGAAGTAATCAAAATTCATAGTCTGACTCCTTTCAAGATAAGTATACTCGCATAATACTCGCACCCTTGGAGTCCAAGAATACTAAAGTCATTTAAAAAACCTTAATTGCTAACAAAATCGCCTTAGCCTTTTTGAGGGATGGTCAACCAGGTCTTCTCCAATGTTTTGATTTTGTTATTGATGTTGCCACTGTTGCCAATGTTGTAAAGGTATAGAACCTATCACTTTGTCAGCTATCCTCAGTAGCTCAATTGGTTAGAGCATTCGTCGGCTTGAGACGAAAGGTTACGGGTTCAAAAATCTGGGGCTGTCTGGGGCGAAAAATTTTTTTCTTTCTTTAAAATTTATAGAATATTACCCTAAGCACAGGGCAAGTGCTAAAATAAAAATACGTTGGTATCTTCGTCTAGTTTTGGATGCCATGATGTACCTACTTCTTCGCGAATAGGGGCGCAACAATGCATTTTTTAAATAATGGACAATAGGTGAAAGAAGAGGTGTAGAATAATAAAAGAGATAGAAGTTTAAGAGTTTCATAAACGAGAAGTCCTAATCAAATCTCGAAACCAGTTGATGTGAAATATTTTCTTAAACCAAGAAATCCTTGTTTTGAACAAGCTGATTAATGTAACATTATTTGTGATATTTGTTATGGAATTTATTTTATAGAAAAACTGAATAACTTTAAACATATAAAACAGTAGAAGCACTATTACATATAATAAATCTGTAGAAGAGTCAATTCTGTACATTGAAAATATTGAAAAAATAAATAGCAGGGGGTGTTACTGGATCGATACATCGATAAATCCAAATATGTGATTAAAAAAATGTTTGTCTATCTGTCTGTCTGTATGTTCAGGCATCACGTGAACTACGGTTACTACTACACTACGTGACTAACGGTTCGATTTCGATGAAACTTGGTATAATTATACCTGTTATCCTAGGCATAAAATTTGATACTTTTTATCCTGAAAAAATACGTAGAAAGAAATAAATCTTAATTTTTCAGTTTTATCACGCGAAGACCGACATCCGCGCGGACGGAGTCGCGGGCGGAAGCTAGTTTGTAATATTTGTCATGAATAGTATTTTAAATAAACACTAAATAACGTTGAACAAATAGAACTGAATTGGCACTGTTTGTAATATTTTTTTATGTATTTAAAGAAAAACACTGAATACCTTGAAATAACTAAAGAGTCACTATTTTTAATATTTGTCGTCAAATTTATTTTAAACAAACACTAAATAACATTCAACAAATAAATTAACGAATTTATTGATTGATATCCCTGGACAAGTTACACAAATTGAATCTTAATCTTAACCCCAAAGTAAGCAAATTACGTGCTTGTGTTATGGGTGATCAGGATAATTTTAATAAAAACAATCGAACTACCACTATTTGTGATATTTGCTATGGAATTTATTTTAACCAAACAATGAATAACTAAAGAAATAGAACAGAAGAAGCGCTATTTGTAATATTTAATACATTTTAAACAAACACATAGCTAACTTTAGACAAATCTAGCTTAGGACGCCTTATTTGTAATATTTGCCGTGGAATCTATTTTTAAACAAATACTCAACCAACTTTATACAATTGCAATTACTAAAGAAGCGCTATTTGTAATATTTGCCATTTAATATACTTTAAACAATTACTTAACTAACTTTAGACAAATCTAGCTGAAGAACTATTTGTAATATTTGCCGTGGAATCTATTTTTAAACAAATACTGAACCAACTTTATACAATTGCAATTACTGAAGAAGGGCTACAATTAATATACTTTAAACAAACACTTAACTAACTTTAGACAAATCTAGCTGAAGAAGCACTATTTGTAATATTTGCCATTTAATATACTTTAAACAAACACTTAACTAACTTTAGACAAATCTAGCTGAAGAACTATTTGTAATATTTGCCGTTGAATTTATTTTAAACTGAAAGTTTTTCGTCACTGTTCCTCGTAGTCGTAGGTAGAGTCCGGAAAGAGATACGATCTATCAAGGCACCCCGGGGATTTCTTAGACAGACTACAAGGATCATTTCCCTACCTAATCTCGGAGGACTTATCTTGGTATTATCTTTTTCGAAAACAACTATTTTAAAGCTACAACGTAGTTCAAAGTTTAAGTGTCTAGGAATAAAATATATTTGTACGGAGTAGTGTTCGCTATACTGTTATAGGACAATACTGCCTTTTGTCTTTGGTTATCTTTATCTTCGTTTGTGGTGACTGGCTAATAATACGAGTAGTAGGGGAACTGGAGATGCTAAGTGTGCAGTTAATCGAGCGTCATGAAAACCTATTGGATTTTGTCGATTAGGTAGCGGTGAATAAAAAGTTCATGTAACGTTTTCCTTTTACACGTTAAGAATCTGGAAACTGAAAGAACAAGTATATCACTTTATCATTGGCGATCTTATCACTGCTGCTGCGCCCCGCGGTTTCACCCTCGTAAGTCCCAATCCCGCGGGAACTCCGGGATAAAAAGTAGCCTATATGTTATTCTGGGTCTTCAGCTACCTACATACCAAATTTCATCGTAATCGGCTTTGTATTTTTTACGTGAAAGAGTAACAAACATCCATACATCCACACATACAAACTTTCGCATTTATAATATTAATAGGATTAATGATGCAATAAATGGTTGCAATCGTTGAGGATAATGAACATAGGTGACTGCTTTTTTTTAAGTTTTTGACCTTCGTAATCCTAAGTTACACTTATTTATATTCGGAAAGCTCATAGTATTTTAATCTTATATTTTTGAGTGTATTTTCAACCCAAAAAATCTTAGGTAGACAACCCTGCATACGTGCTTCTATATAGAGATATAATTCATTGTGGAAGTGTTTAACAATGGTACAGGTATCTCCTCCCATATCTTGACTGCCTCGTTAGTCGAGTGGCTAGCGTAAACGTATAACTACATCGACCAACCGCGAGGCTCGGGTTCGATTCGGATTCGTTTTTATAAAGTTTATTCTGGTATCTATTTAAGTAATTCTATGTATAAGTATCGTTGACTCACACCCATAACACAAGCACGTAATTTGCTTACTTTGGGGTTAGATTCAATTTGTGTAACTTGTCCAGGAATATTTATTTATTTATTTATATCTTAATCTAAAGCGCCTGAACTACTACAAAAATACGATCTTGGCCTCCCCTACCAATCACCTACAGTGAAAACAGGACGGTCGACTCAGAATTTTGTCTGGAACTAAATAACCAGTACCGGAAGGTATGTAAAAATAACACATTTGGAACCATATAAATCGTATCATAAAACGTTAATCGTTATATTCCTGTTGGACCACGAATTATTTGTCAAATTAAAAAAAATATTCCTGCTGGTCGGATCCCGGTGCGCAGGGTATGGTGTAGCCAGTAGCTTGCACAGTAGGCCTGATGTCCTGACACGCACCTGTTACATTAACGATGTCTTTAGGTCACGGTTGTCTCTTACCATCAGGAGACACATTTACTAGTTCACTAACCTACACATAATAAAGAAATCCAAAAGTACGAACCTCTTTACTGCTACTTTTTTAATTACAAAGTAAAATTTAAAATTAAATAACACTAAAACCGTATACCTAATAAACGAGTAAATACAAGCTAGTTTTACTCATAACGATTTTCATATCCATATCTTAAAATAATATAATGTATAAAAATATTAAAAACATAGTTTCTTCTTTTCTTTTGAAATGGCTAATATGTTGCTAACCGCAAGGTTTTTACAACTTCACCGGACTATAGTTTCTTCTCTGTGATCACCTCTATGGACTAGCGCCTAGTGGTCCGGCGTTGGACTTGACTTCTAGAGGCACAGGGTTTTATTCCCGGCCCAGGGCAGCAAAATTAATTCGAAATGTGTATTTTCAATTTTCTAATAAAAATAATGTTGCTTGGGATAGGCTTACCTGCCACCTGTCAATTTGTGAGACTTCTGTCTGTGTGTCTTCGGCTAGTCGTGGGTGCCCCGGTTTTGCCTCTGCCTACCCCTTCTTGATATGGGCGTGAAGATACTTTTTTTTAAGAAACAATTTCGATTTTGACACGACGAAAAGCTTTGAATTTTGGCTAATATTATTTTATATCATCTCCAAAGCGATAAACGTTAATACTCCGAATCATATTATGTTTCTTACTTAATGTTGTATCTTGTTTCTATGCGAAAAACCATATTTATAGCTTATTGGCAAGTGACAACCCTAGCGGTCGTTAACGTGTGTGTTACTACGGCGATTTTCATGGCAACGCTTCGTTGTAACATAATATTAAGTGAAGATGAACCATCAAAATCTTGTGTTATATATTATAGGCACTGCTAATTATTTCTTTATTATTTTTTATATACAAATTGTTATTTACACTTCACGACACGATTTACAGGTACGTATACTGCAATTTTTTTTAAATACAAATTAGGCATGTACCGACGATTTAGTCGGCGAATAGTCGGTTTTAGCCGACTATCAGACTTCTCATTTTGTGAGTATTTATCTCAAAATAAAATATACATAGATGAATTGAATTAAAACTTAATCGTTAGTTATTATTTTATTGTAGAATCAGTCTTAATCAATTTTCTATTTCTTTGGTAATCTAATAAAAATATATGACTTTTATTACAATAAACAATCTACTATTTCAGACTTCAAATGAAAAAGTTTTCGTGACATTTATGAAGCAATATTAAAATTTTTGCATCATATCACTATGATTACACAAAGTTAATTATAAAATAGTAACATATTGTTTAATAAAACATATCTCAAACAAAAAAAAAACAAGTTGCTTCACTTGCTTAATACCTATTATTTTTCATTAAAATAATACTAATAAGAACAATTTTTATAAACTTTTAAGAAAGAAAAAATTTCGCCCCAGACAGGATTTGAACCTGTAACCTTTCGTCTCAAGCCGACGAATGCTCTAACCAATTGAGCTACTGAGGATTCAAGTCCCGTGGCGAAATTTTTTAATTCCTTTGTAACCCGTTAACGCGGGTAGTTATGTCCTATAGATACACAATTCTGAGTACCTACCCATCAAATGAGTTCATCATTACAGATGAAATTCACAATTTAGAATGGCCATAACTTTCGTTTCTTGCATCGTATTTTTATTTTTTTAACACTTGCCCTGTGCGTGGGATAAATTTTATAAATTTTAAAGAAAGACAAAATTTCGCCCCAGACAGGATTTGAACCTGTAACCTTTCGTCTCAAGCCGACGAATGCTCTAACCAATTGAGCTACTGAGGATTCAAGTCCCGTGGCGAATTTTTTTAATTCCTTTCTTACCCGTTAACGCGGGTAGTTATGTCAAACAATTCAATTCTGAGTCAAAACAATTCTGAGTACCCATTGCTCAATTGGTTAGAGCATTCGTCGGCTTGAGACGAAAGGTTACAGGTTCAAATCCTGTCTGGGGCGAAATTTTTTCTTTCTTTAAAATTTATAAAAATTTATCCCACGCACAGGGCAAGTGCTAAAAAAATAAAAAAAAAATACGATTAATAAGAACAATTTCATTATAAAAATAAGAGTGTAGTTCATGAACTTGTCATCTTCAAAGTTTTTTTATTTTTCTTGATGTAAATTTTTGATAGCTTTTCCAAATTATGCGAACAATGAAGTAAACAAAATATGTCCGGACACGTTCGTTTACAGCCGACTAGTCAGTAGTCGGCTAGTCGGCCAAAGTACTAGACGGTACATCTTTAATACATATTATAGTTTACTCTTCACGGCACGAAATGGACACGACACGATATATACTCACACGTCTAATATCACGCATTGTTAAGACTAGAAGGTTTATCCCCATTGCGGACAGAAAAACTATTTTAAATGGACAAAACTTAATTCGCGATTGTGTATAATTTAATTTACTTCTATTATAAATTATTTTTTGATTCTCCCGACAAGTGTATATTGGTGCTAATTCAACTGTTTACAAACTAAACTTATTTTAGATGCATGCTATCTTTCTCAAATGAAACAAAACCAAAAGAGATGGAACGTTTTAGACACGTCAGATTAGCCAAAACATGTCAAATCGCGATGTTTTTAATCGACGTTTTCCGAGTAATAGTTTAAACGTCTGTAGAAATGACGTGTACGGTCTAATTTGACAGCGCTAAAAGTGTTTTGTCTCTTTCTGCTACTTTCGTTGAAAGAAGACGGCGATAACTTAAAATTACTTTAGTGAGTGCGCAACAAAATTACAATCATTATAACGCAAACAGTCACATCAAAGCGATGAAAAAATTGATTTAGAAAAAACCTGCCTGCCTACCGGTTTCGCTTATGACAGCATCTAATGATGCTGATTCATGATGATTTAAAAATATAAATATTCCGTTTTATACAACAAGAGCTAACCTTTTTTTCAATATTCAATTAATACGATAAATACATGTTAAAGTTGCTAAAAATGCTGTTTATATTTGGTTTAAATTAGAATTTTTGTTTAGCTAATTATCTGTTTCAGTTTAATATCTCAATCTTAGTAAAATATTTCGAAGGAATTGTATTTAGGTTTAAAATTATTCTAGAAATAGAACCTGTCTGCGGCTACGTCCGCTAAAAAAGTGTTTAGCTCTTCGCTAAAAGGCTTTAGAAATCGTTTGTGTGTTAAAAGTGTATGTGCGACTGCCTGTTACGTAGACCTCTACCGACCAACAACGAGGCTCGGGTTCGGTTCCCGACGAGGGCCGGCTTTTGTGTGACGAACTTCATTACCGGGTAATAAATGTATTAAATTTTTTCTGGTATCTATTTAAGTAGGTAATTCTATGCGTTAAAATCTTTGACTAATATATTTAACACAATCGTGTAATTTGCTTACTTTGGAGTAAATTCAATTTGTGTAACTTGTCCAGAAGATATTTATTAATTTAAATGTAATCAAAGACTACACGCGTGCCAAATTCTCTTTACACAAAAATTGTACCTTAACATCGCTCTGTTACAACGTAGAAAAAAGACAAACACGAAATACATTTTACCATCTTTTATACGAGTATATGAATAAATCGCCATTTCGTTTGGTCATCGCATCATGCGTAAACGGAAAGTTTATAAAGTAAGTAAGTATCTTCACACCCATATCCCCGAAGTGAGTGGCAGAGACACTACCAGGGCACCCAAAATTGGCAGAAGACACTAAGTACTAGAAGACACTACTAAATCACAGAGGCGATAAAAAAGTAGATAATAATATCTTGAAAATAAAAAAAAATAAAAGACATAGTCCTTTTTAGAGAATATCCTTCAAGTATGATGTCATATCTCAGCCGTCGTGATTTAGTTATAAATAAGTACCTTATTTTCCATCTGATGCTGCTGTTGCTAGAGCTGATGCATGTCCTTTTTTAACATTATAAAATTATCTCCAACAGTGACAGTTGTATAATAAAGTTGGACCGCTACGACAGGCTTTTTGTATCGCCTAACTTTTAAATGTATGTTCATGTCAGTACTAATAAGCTTTTGTGCTATATGGTGTTCTGACTGTAATATATTACTACCACTATATTAACTGTAATGACTGTAAAACTGTACTGACTGTAATACATTAATATTGTGTATTACAGTCACGGTGATGGGCACTGCTTTTGCACGTGTTTTTGGCGATCAATCATTATTATATATAAATGGTCCCTGGCTAAACAATGGGGAAAGCGTTTTGTTTTATCGTTACCTTTTACATCTTTATTTTATACATAAAAGATTTATTTGTTGGATTGTTATTGATAACTTGAATCGAAACAAAAAATTCAAGGAAAATGTCTTTAGAAACGAATATTTTTTTTTTGTTAGAAAAATATTAACAGCGTTTTGTGCAAGCTGTTTGCTCGTGTATTAATAAACAAACAATAATGACAATGTTTCTTCTAACTGCCAGTTTCAATAATCTATCTACCAAAACGCGTCAACCGCGGATCAGTTCATGGCTCACTCAGTTGAACCGAGGCCGTGAACCGGCTCGCAGTTCAGTACAACTTATCGATGGAAATCATGTTCGTGAACTGTAGCTCGAACTGATCGATAGTTCAGTCAATGATTGCAGCGTTTTAGCCAATGGTTGGAGACAATAGTCAGTTCGAAACATTTCAGTTGAGTAGTGATCTGCGAATTTTTGACTTTAACAGCGGCTCTATCATAAATATATTACAGTAACTGAATATTTGCACCGGTCCAAAACTGTTTTACTCTCCTCTACTGGCAACGATCTGTAATAACTCTATCTCTTATCTAGATAGGTTATTTAAATAGGCCATAATCGATAAATATCAAATACTGATTAAAGATTTAGGAAAAACTGGCAATCGCACAGCGGAAATACCAGAAAACTACTCTTGTTATAAAAAAGCGAAAGACAGCCATGTCTATAAAACAAATATTTACAATAAGAATCCAAGCTGCAATATTCTCCTTGGCCGTATTTTATGCAAGTCGGAGGGAAGCGCTACATTCCACTTAAGTTTCTCAATAGCGGTTGAAATCTGGTAAGCTTAGTATAGCTTACACTATTCTATTAACGTGCGGTCTCGTTAGTCTTTGGAGTTTTCATTAATGTTGCCAACACATTGTTTATAAGCATTACGTATTAACGATACGATCTAGTTTTATGATATACGGATCATTATTTATCATTCGTTCCAAGAATACAGATCAATCGTAATCGAACTTCATTTCTTTTTTTTTTTATGACATTGGAAGGCAAACAAGCAGACGGATTTCCTGATGATAAGAAATTCCCGCCGCCTAGAGACACCAAAGGTGGTAATGGTCGAGCAAAAGTAAGTTTACCGGCTACCTTACCCTCCGAACCGGAACACGTCATGACGTTATGGCGGCAGGAATAGGTAAGGCGGTGGTACCAATCCGGGTGAGTCGCTGCGAAACTACCACCTAGTCAGATGTCACGGTGTTAGTGACGGCAAGCCTATGCTCGCCTTTTACCAGCTGCCTGGTACAGGAAGGCAGATGGTCTATTCTACAAAGGAGCCCGGACCAACACGGGGTTTCATCAACATAAGGTAAGTTCGTTTGATCATTCAATCAACTGTACGTATTAACGATACGGTCTAGTTTTATGATTTAAGGATCAGATTCTGTCCAAGAATACAAAGTAATTGCTATCGAACTTCATTTCATCGACATCAGGTAAGTTCGTTTGATCATTCAATCAGCTAAACGTATTAACGATACGATCTAGTTTTATGATTTAAGGATCATCATTTATCATTCTTTCCAAGAATACAGATCAATAGTAATCGAACTTCATTTAATCAACATAAGGTAAGTTCGTTTGATCATTCAATCAACTGTACGTATTAACGATAGGGTCTAGTTTTATGATTTAAGGATCAGGTTTTGTCCAAGAATACAAAGTAATTGTTATCGAACTTCATTTCATCGACATCAGGTAAGTTCGTTTGATCATTCAATCAACTGTACGTATTAACGATACGATCTAGTTTTATGATTTAAGGATCATCATTTATCATTCTTTCCAAGAATACAGATCAATAGTAATCGAACTTCATTTAATCAACATAAGGTAAGTTCGTTTGATCATTCAATCAACTGTACGTATTAACGATATGGTCTAGTTTTATGATTTAAGGATCAGGTTTTGTCCAAGAATACAAAGTAATTGTTATCGAACTTCATTTCATCGACATCAGGTAAGTTTGTTTGATCATTTAATCAGCTAAACGTATTAACGATAGGATCTAGTTTTGTAATTTTTATATTACTTATCATTATTTCCAAGAATACAGAGCAATCGTCATCGAAATTCATTTCATTGATAGGGTAAGTTCGTTTGATCATTCAATCAAGTATACGTATTAACGATACGGTCTAACTTTATGATTTGGGGATCATAACTCATGATTCTGTCCAAGAATACAAAGTAATCGAACTTCATTTCATCGACATCAGGTAAGTTCGTTTGATCATTCAGTCAACGATGGTACACAAGCCATTCTTATCCGTTCTTATTATATCGTTCGTCTGTATAATTCTAAAATTTTCAATCGCATTAAAACGGCCATTTCAGCATGTTTCCATTTAGTATCCATTGGGGAACTTGACAAACCTTTAATCGCCATTTTCTTTTAAAGGTTTTCTACGACTTTGATCAGTCCTGCTAGTGGGTAAGTGAGTAGGGATAATAATCTTTAAGAAGGCTTATAACATGTGACGTACTTTTTGAATTTCGACTTTCTCATAAACACTTTTTAACTTATTTTCTGATTTGAACGTTTTTTCAAGATGTACTCGCACAATAATAATCTTTTGCAACATCCATCTCCTCACAGATTTAACTTGAGGAATCTTTTGTCGAAGTAAATACATACATCTATGTATTCAGATTCTATAACGTTTTGGTTGTTATTCTTGTATGTTACATAGAAAGTACTTCAATGAATAAAACTCCTGACTGAAAAGGAGGTGTGTTCTAAGGTTGACGTATCGTATATTGAAAGAAAGTGTTTGTATTAAAATAAGAAAGAGCATGCGCGGCCCGTTTGGACCTCGGACGAAGCAGATATATAATGCGAATGTGGTGGATGTAGGTACTCTGGGAGCCCTACGTTGTCATTCCCCCAGCAAATTGCTAGGGTTTTATCCGAGGATGATTTCAAGAGTGTCCGGAACCGACGTGTTTGTATGACAAGGTTATGAATGTGGAGGAAGCTAGGTCTTCTAGGATCGTGAGGTTTGGCATTCGATACTCTCTGCCTACTCCGTAAGAGGCAAGGCGTAAAGATATGTATGTTTAAACTCGTCACAAGTGCCTCATGTAAGGTGTTTGTGAAAAAAAGATTTTATTTTCTATTCTATTCAACATTACACTTAATATAGACCAATCTGTGAGAAATTTTCTTTGTTAGATGGATAGAAAGTTTTACTGCAGGGTAGGACGTAAACCACACGGTCTAGGTATAAAGTTACAAGTTACGACCGTCTTCTAGTTTCGTTATATGAAACCAAAGCTAGAAACGTGTGCGTAGATATCTTTTCCCACATAAGCCCAAATTACAAAAATTCTTACATATGTGGCAATTTCAAAACTGTTAGCGGTATTTCCTCCTTTAGAATGTAAAGAACCAAATGCGAAGTGGACATGAGTTTAACTTTATATACATAAATAGTCTCCGAAACTGTTTACATATAAAAACGTATATTCATTCATCACCCTTTTCATAAAAAGGGTGATGAATGTGAATGAAGCCAGACAGGTTTGTCAGGATCGTGTGGTTTGTTACTAGATACTTTCTGCCTACCTCGTAAGGGACTCGGCATGAAGATAAGTATGTATGTATGTATGTAATCCCTATTTCGTGAGGTCATCGCATCACGCTTAAAGACCAATTTTGCAATTTTTTGTGTTTTTTACTGTCGGGGGAAGGGGAAGGGAACCAAAAAATGGAAAATTGCATGCAAACTGTTAGTAGCTTTTGATGTCAAGCGATACGAAGTTCGCCGGCTCGGCTAGTCTTATGTATAAAAACAAACCCCTCTTTCCTTTCCTTTAAAATTTAGATTCTTTTAGAAACATTACAGTTTATTTATACCTACCATGCTGGTGTTAAGAGAAATCTTCTCCCCGTAATATGTTAAGATGATTATAAAGCTTTCTTTCATCTTCTGCCCATGGTGCAGGTAAGTCCCTAAATGAATTCAATAAATCGGTAAGGTAGCATAACAATCTTGCCAACGTCTTATCAGTTCTTATTGTGATTATTTCAGTGCTTATATTTATTATGTTCCGGTTTGAAATAATCTAGCGAATAACTTATTTATGTATGAGGCGACATCCAAGATTCAGATTATCTAACAATAATTTTCATGAATAACCGATGTTCGAGAAGAGCGGAGGTTATGCTCCTCTATTTTTTATGTGTATTAATCGGTTTCTCCGTTATATCTTAACTGATTTCTATTTCTATGTTTCTATTTCTATTGCTATGTCTTTGGGCTCAGCTGCCCAGTAATTTAATAAAAACTCAATTTCAATCAACCAAATCTACGATCTACGATGGGAAACCTTCTTATATTAAAGAAATCACTTCCTTTATCGTTACTACCGACATAATTCCACGCCGGAGTTCGTTTTAAGACCTTTCCCGTGTGGGTAACTCTTTTTAGGTTTTTGGTATTAGCGTCAGCATTTGCCAGTAGTCAAGTTTTTTACAACAAGTTATCTGATCTAGGAAAAATAGTGGTCTATCTATTGCATCGTACCTAAACGGTTGAACCAACTTTGCTAATTATTTTGTTACTAGAGGCCCGCCCCAGCTTCGCACGGTTATGAAGTATACATATAAACCTTCCTCTTCAATCACTTTATTTATCAAAAACGCATCAAAATTCGTTGCGTAGTTTTAAAGATTTAAGC
This sequence comes from Calephelis nemesis, assembly GCA_002245505.1. Lineage (NCBI taxonomy): Eukaryota > Metazoa > Arthropoda > Insecta > Lepidoptera > Riodinidae > Calephelis > Calephelis nemesis. Next base: position 182,082 of record NJDD01001351.1, read on the forward strand.
ACACAAAGGGACAAAGGAAGCGACTTTATTTTATACTATGTAGTGATGTTGGTTATTGTCAGGAGAAGGTTCTTATGAAAAGAAAAACCGGATAATTCGCAGGGAAAATTGTTTCCCATTTACAGTAAAATTTTCCCTTAGATCAAAACTTTATTTTTTTATTTCACAATGTTGATGTTAATGTCAATATAACGATACGAATTTCGCTGAATCCCTATTTGGCGTGGTCTTTGCACCGCGCCTGAACCGCGCTTTTTTTATGTTGGTTGTTGTCTAAGAGGATCTTATGAAGAGAAAACCCTGGAAATTTGTAGGGAAATGAGAAAAACAATATTTTTTCAGTGCAAATTTTGGTGTCATTAGTATCCAGCGGTACGAAGATCGCCGGGTCGGCTAGCGTTAAATAATGACGAAAAAGATGCGACCGTCTCTTCTCTCTCTGAAACTGAGTAAATCTTACGAACTAAAGATAAGGGAGGGTTTTTAATTATTATTCAGCGTAGATCGTGGACTAGTAAAGTTATTTAAGGCGAAGTGCTATTAAACCCGACTATGTTTTCAGTAAGCGAGCCTTAAATGAGTAATTAGTAGCATATGTGGCCCGTCCCTCGTGCCATCAGTAACGCACCGCATGTCCGGGACTGCGCTAAACCGCCCACAGTAAAATAAACCCACACAAAATTATCTTTTTAAACAATTACCCAAGACTTATTGCCCACTAACATTCTATGGTACTGCGGATCTCCTGTTTAAAGATACATCCACGAATATTATTTTTAAGTTAGTAACGCGTTAGGGTTTAAAGGAGTGAGATTGCATTTTGCTGAAATAGGAAATTTTACTTAATGTTTTCTGAAGCAATTATAAAACCGGTCAAGTGCGAGTCGGACTTGGGCACCGCGATTTTTTTACAAACCTAAAGGTTATATTTTTTAATATTGGAAAGCCAACAAGCTGACGGATTCCCTGATGGTAAATTCACGCCGCCAAGAGACACCAAGGGTGACACCTGATGCCGGAATGTTGGGCCCCGAGCAAAAGTAAGCTTACCGGCTACCTTACCCTCGGAACTGGAACACGTCAACGGCAAGCACTAACGTTATTGAAGCAGGAATAAGTAAGGCGGTGGTACCAATCCGGGCGAGTTGCTGCGAAACTCTACCGTCTAGTAGGAAGTCACGGTGTTAGTGACGGTAAGCCTATGCTCGTTTTTTACGAGCTAGCTGGTAGGAAGGCAGGTGGTCTATTCTGCAAAGGAGCCCGACCCACACAGGGAAAAAGCTCACCAATGATGACATTTTTTACATGATGTAGCTATATGTTTACGGATTTCGCATTTTTTTGTTTATCTTTCCTATAAAGTCCAACCTTCATGCCAAATTTCAAGGAACTTAGTTTACGGGACGTTCGTTCCGTTCCGTTCGAATGTTTCCTACATAGAAAGAAAGAAAATTATTTATTTGCGGAATATGTGTGTAAATGAGATGTTACAAAAATATTAAAGTATATCGACATATTCTACCATATTTTGATGTGCAAATAGTTTAACATTTATAAAAAATATTATTTTATTACATATGCTTTAACATTTAAACCAATCATTTATATTTATAACTAGTTTAAATAATTATTACCAAAACATTTAAAAACTATTATTAAATTGAACCCTATCTACCGTAAACTACCACATACTTACTTTACCACCGTAAGTAGAGGTAAGAAAAGGACCGGACCAACGCGAGGAAATACATACATATGTAAACAATATGTGACCTATATAAATATTATCTTATATGTTATTCTGTCTACGGCATTGATACGTTTTACAATAAAAATCACAGCTATAGAAAGAAAGTTATTATTTTATTACCATTGATAAAAAAGTTTAGATTCGTTATGGCAGAAGAAAATCAAATCTATTTTTTACGACCGTAATTCCGATCTTGCTATACATCGAGGCTTTTTAACCTTTCTATGAATAATAAATGTATTTTTTTACGATCGTAATTTCGGTCTTGCTATAGGTATGTAAGGTATTTTCAAATCAGTGCTCGAAATTGATTCTGGTAATTCTGGATAATTAACTGAAATAGTAAAAAAAATTTAGACTCTAAATTAAAAAAATTATAACACTTTTAATATTCCGTGAAAGGTCAATAACCACGCGCTATATACGGCGAACAGCTAAGAGCGCTGTCTTTTAGCGACAATGGCTTGTTTTTGATTTACCTAATTAAATTTATGATTATCCTATTAATATTATAAATGCGAAAGTTTGTATGTATGGATGTATGGATGTTTGTTACTCTTTCACGCAAAAACTACAAAGCCGATTACGATGAAATTTGGTATGTAGGTAGCTGAAGACCCAGAATAACATATAGGCTACTTTTTATCCCGGAGTTCCCGCGGGATTGGGACTTACGCGGGTGAAACCGCGGGGCGCAGCTAGTTTATAATATTTTGTGTGTTACGTTTTAGGTATGGTATATTTTAGGTATGGTCCCTATCTGAAATATCGTTTGCTAATTCGAGAAAACTTGGTATAAATAGACTATTTTAACCTTTCTATACATTTCATCGTTAAAACGTCTCCGGAGATACAAATAAAACGATACAACGATATTGTCTCTTACATCGCATCAGCAGGAATTCGCTCGATAAAACAAAGTAAACATCGTGGTGCAGCCGTGCCAACTTCCGAGGAATATTCAGGACGGAGTGCGCTCAAATATAAGGGAGAAGAGGGGAGAAGGGGGTTGTGTCCTACGCATTCAATTTAAAACGAAAAGCGAATCTATTAAGAAAGCTATTATAGCACATTTGAAATTCAATTAAGTTATACTGTCCTCGATGCTCAAGTTTGTCTTGGATGTATGGTGTCTCGGCTTGGCGGTCTTGGCGCCAATACAGGACATAATATGTTTGAATCATTTCAAGTAGAGGCATCCATCTAGTATATCACCATATATTAGATATAAAACAAAGTCGTTTTCCGCCGTCTGACAGATGTATGCTTAGATCTTTAAATGGAAAAAAAAGGATTTTCACGCCCATATCCCCGAAGGTGAAGGCAGAGACACAACCAGGGCACCCACGACTAGCCGAAGACACTAAGTCCCACAATGTGATAGGTGGCAAGCCTATCGCCAACCGGGCACATATCTAATCCAGGGCAACGTTGTTTTCATTAGAAAATTTAAAATATACATTTTTTAACTTTATGTTGCCCGACCCGGGGATCGAACCCAGGACCTTAAGAAGTCAAGCCCGACGTTGGACCGCTAGGCCACAGAGTCTTTAAAACTACACAATAGATTTTGATGCAATATTTTTTTTGATATAGTGGTTCAAGAAAAAGATTTATATGTAATAACATAAAAGTTTGTCCATCCGTGCGAAGTATGGACGGGCTGTTAGTCTTTTGTATTTTTTTATGATAATGGAAGGCAAACAAGCAGACGGATTTCCTGATGGTAAGAAATTCACGTGGCCTAAAGACACCAAAGGTGGTAATGGTGCGTTGCCAACCTGAGGCCAGAATGATAGGCCTCGAGCAAAAGTAAGTTTATCGGTTACTTCACCCTCTGAACCGGAACACGTCAACGACAAGCATTGGACGTTATGGTGGCAAGTTTAGGTAAGGCGGCGGTACCAATCCGGGCAAGTCACTGCGAAACTCAACCACCTAGTAGGATGTCACGGTGTTAGTGACGGTAAGCCTATGCTCGCCATTTACGAGCTGCCTAGCAGGAAGTCAGATGGTCTATTCTGCAAGTGAGCCCGGACCAACACGGGGAAAATTGTATTTTCATATATAAATGTCCGTCTTTAATCGATATCTTAACAACATTTTCTTGTGTACGTCTGTGGTGGAGGAGCCCAAGAGAAATTTTTGTGATAACTCAGGCGTGTCAGATTAAGGTATGGGAGGAGATACCCTGTACCATTGTTAAACACCACCATAATGTATCAGATCTCCCTATAGAGGTGAGGTGTAGGGTTGTCTATCGAATGTTTTTTCGTTTGAATAGATACTCGAGAATTAATAGAAGAAGGCGTTTTTTTTATGATATTGGAAGGCAAACAAGCAGACGGATTTCCTGATGGTTAGAAATTCACGCCGCCTAGAGACACCAAAGGTGGTAATGGTGCGTTGCCAACCTGAGGGCGGGATGTTAGGCC
>NJDD01001351.1:197723-241907 GCA_002245505.1 Calephelis nemesis
TTTTACTAGGTGGTAGAGTTTCGCAGCGACTCGCCCTATTGGTACTACCATCAGTACCATCTTTCCTATTCCTGCCGCCATAACGTCAATGCTTGCCGTTGACGTGTTCCGGTTCGGAGAAAGGTAGACGGTAAACTTACTTTTGCTCGAGGTCTAACATCTCGGCTTCAGGTTGGCAACTAACCATTACCACTTCTGGTGTCTCTAGGCGGCGTGAATTTCTTACAATCAGGAAATCTGTCTGCTAATTTGCTATCTAATATCATAAAAAAGGGTGATGTTTGTTGGTTAGTTGCTCTCCTGCCAAAATGTGAAACTAGAATAGTCTATGATCCTGAAAAGAATGTGGACTACTTTATCCCGGTCCCTCAACATGGTCTCTTGGTAGAGCTATATAATTTTAAAGTGTTGCCAAAGCTGCTAATAACAGCTATTATTTCACATTTCACTACTGGATCTTTGAGCTTGAATGAATATAGATAGTTTTGCCCATTGGCAAAGCAAACAACAGTCTCGGCCAATTCTGTAAAATAAATACCTACCCATATATTATTTAAGAAGTGTTGGTTTCCGAAATTCACATCAAAATCTTAGCAGTGTCCTAACTGTATGAAATAATTTTCTTATAAAAAAACTGCCCGGAATTAGATATGTGCCCGGTTGGTGATAGGCTTGCCACATTGTGGATTTAGTTTCTTCCTGCCTCTTCGTGAATGTGGGCGTGAAGATACTTTTAAATGTTATAAAGAACCGACTTTGTTTTATATCTGTACCTTTAAATAATTGCCAAAAAGATCTGTGCCTGATATTGAAGTCAATCCAGAAAAAAAATTGTCTGCCTGCCTCTTCGAGGACTTGGGCGTTAAGATACTTTTAAATGTTCTAAAAAACCGACTTTGTGTTATACCTGTACCTTTAAATAATTGTTAAAGATCTGTGCCTGATGTCAATCCAGAAAAAACAAAATGGAATAAGGTAATAAAGGTAAGGTAAGGTAAAAGGTAATGGGGCCATATTTTTATAAATTTTACAAATCATCATTTTCAAGATAGTTTTTTTTTTTATGTTATAGGAAGGCAAACAAGCAGACGGATTTCCTGATGGTAAGAAATTCACGCCGCCTAGAGACACCAAAGATGGTAATGGTGCGTTGCCAACCTGAGGTCAGGATGTTAGACCTCGAGCAAAAGTAAGTTTACCGGCTACCTTACCCTCCGGACTGGAACACGTCGTGACGTTATGGCGGCAGGAATAGGTAAGGCGGTGGTACCAAACCGGGCGAGTCGCTGCACAACTCTACCACCTAGTCAGATGTCACGGTGTTAGTGATGATAAGCCTATGCTCGCCTTTTACGAGCTGCCTGGCCAGAAAGGCAGATGGCCTATTCTGCAAAGAAGCCCGGACCAATACGGGGAAAGATGGTAGCAAAATATGAATAAATTTGTATTTAATTAAAAAACCATCATTGTTACCCTATTTTATATAAATGATTCAGGGTCGGATTTTCTGTAATTGAATGTAAAGGATTATATTTTACACTCTTAGGCACGAATAAAAAGAAATTTGGGTTTTTTCTAATAAAAAAAAAACGTTGCTCGGGATTGGATATGTGCCCGGTTGGCGTTAGGCTTGCCACCTATCACATTGTGGGACTTAGTGTCATCGGCTAGTTGTGGGTGCACTGGTTGTGCCTCTGCCGACCGCTCCGGGGATATGGACGTGAAGATATTTTTTTTTCTTAGCCACGATTTATCAAATTTGGTCAAGTGGTAGAAGTGATTGGAGTATAATGACATGGGATAATACCTCGCGGGCACAACCGCGGGTATTAGCTAGTTATGATTATAAAATAGGTATCGACCGTGAACTAGGCATGTGCGTACCTATGAGAGGTCCCGTTTCAGCACTGATTTCGGAGTTTCCCTCTGTCAATACGGGTTGTTTACCTATGCTAACGAGCCCCATCCCGCCAAGTACCGTATAGATTATAATACACGTACAGACAGACGTCATTTAAAAGTTAAATATATAGTGTTGTTGGATTTAAAACGGTCTAGTGCACGGGTTCCCAAACTTTTATACTGAACAACCAACGAACGGGTATTGAAAATTTCCATCCTTCGCACTTTGTGAACCTCCATTTATAATCCTTATGAAAACACTTTTTCTCTTACTAGCTGGTTCTCGCGGCGTTGTCCGCGTGGTTAATGGTCCCACAGGAACATTTTTGTCGGGATACAAACTTTCCTATGTGTTAATCCAAGTTACCCTGTATGTGTGTGCCAAATTTCATGAAAATTGGTTCAGCTGTTTTTTGCGTGAAGGATACATTTAGAATCTTTGTCTGTCTGTCTGCCTGTATCCCGACCGTGATTTACGTCAAATCTACTGAACCGATTATAACCAAATTAAGCTGGTAGGTATTTTATGTTCCACAATACGTATAAGGACACTTTTTACTTCTCTTAATTAAGGTGTTTCCGTGGGAGTAGGTTAAATTCAAAATTTAAATAAAAAAAATTATTAACGCGTAGTCCGATTCTATTAATTCGTTTTTATTGTAGGATATGTGATTTACAGATTTCCCGTAGTTTTTTCTTAATCATACATTTTGTAGTATAGAAATTACAGACATATAACAATGTTCAGTAAAAAGGACTAAATAACTGAAAATCCGGAATGTAGAAAAACATTCGAATGTGCAGACTATCTAACATATGTATACAAATATCTTCACGCCAAGTTGCCCTCGAACGAAGTTCACCGGGTCTGCTAGTCGGAACATAAACCTTTATTAAAACGTAACATGAGCCCGCCAAGGAAAAGCTCAGTATTTGTTGAGGCTTAATCTACCTCAACATTGGTTTTCAGCTTTCCCCGTCTGACAAATGTACCCAACAGCAGCTGGCAACACGAACGTACAGTACTAGTATTTAAATTATGCACTTCGACTTTACAATTTTTACTTTTTTTATACTATATACTTTTATTTTTGAAATGGCTGACCTAATCTAAATTTAAGCGAAATGATTTATTATGTGTAATAACAACTCTATATAGATTTATCACCAGTGCAGAAATAACTGAATGAAGGTTCATCACCTTACGTTTTAGTCTACAATGCGAAGACACAGAAATACTTCCATCCTAATTTTAAAAAAAGTTTCTTCACCCTTTTATTCCTGAAGAGCGTAGCAGAGTTACAACCAGGTAACCCATGACTAGCCGAAGAAGTCCCACAATGTGATAGGCTGCAAACCGGGCACTTATCCAATCCCAGGCAACGTAGTTTTTATGAGAAAATTTATATCACACGTTTTCTTTTTGCCCGACCCGAGGATCGAATGTGAGACCTCATGAAGTCAAGTCCAATAACCGGGGCATTTGGCCACAGAGAAAATTAATATACCAACATAAATTTAATAAACACCCATACCTAAAAATACAATCTGTGTTCCCCTGTCAAGAATCGAGCCCGAACCTTACGATTAATCGGTGTAATTAGACGTTTACGCTAACTCCTCGACCAGCGAGATGTTGAAAGAGGAGTTAAACAAAAAAATAGTTTTAGATATAATCACCATAATTATTGCAATTTTTTAAATACACTGCAACAAAATTCCGATATTTTTAAAACCAGTTCAGCATTAACTACGAACCACTACACGGAAGTAATATGTAAATCTTTTATTCCAAACACAATACATTTTTTACTTAAAATGCTCAGTAATTACTTTCGTTTAATAAAGTCAAGGGAACATTTACAAAGAAACAAGGCTATTACAGCCAACACAATTGAACCCTTGCGTTGTAGCACTATCATACGTTTTATACGAACATTAAGTATATCGCGAGTAGGTGATCTTTTTATAATAAATCTACAAAAAAGTATGTCGATTACAAAAATAAATACATATTTTTAAAAAATAAATTGAAACCTTGCGTTCTGGTATTATCATAGGTATCATTCGAACGTTATATCGCGAGCAGGTGACCTTTTTAAAATAAATCTACAAAAAAGTAAGTCGATTATAAAAGAAAATCTTAAAATTTGAACCCTTGCGTTCTGGTATTGTCATACGTTTTATATGATCATTATATCAAGATTAGGTGATGTTTTTATAATAAATCTACAAAACAGTATGTCGATTACAAAAAAAAATTGTTTAAAAACAATTTGAACCCTTGCGTTCTGGTATTATTCATTATTATAGTATATTATTAGTATATAGTATATTATTTATTCGATCATTATATCGAGAGCATGTTATCTTTTTCTTATTAAATAATTCTACAGAACAGTATGTCGATTATAATAGGTCTATTCGTTTAGGAGGTAGGATTGCACAGACAAACACATAGAGACACATAAATCTTGTAACACCCTTGTTTTTCCATCGGAGTTTAAAAATTAAAAATTGTAGAATTCTGCTTCTTATCTTTCTTTCGGAATTTCTAAATATTTATCCCCTAAACACGGCAAACTTGCTATAGTTAAAATATGTTACGCCTAACTTAAAATATATGACCATTTATATGGATCTCTGCCTCTAGGTATTTTGAAATGCGATCCTTTTACAGAAAATTGCTTTTTAACAATAGGGTGTCCTATTGTTAAAAAGCAAAATTGTTAAAAAAGAAAGCTTACATTAAATAATACTTACTTCACATAAATGGATTATCAATTTTAATAACTTGGCAATGTTATCATTGCCAAGTTATTTAGTAAGATCCATAATACTTTTACAAAATCCAAATATTATAAACAAAAATCAATTCCTTTTCGTTAGTTTGGCTAAAACTTGAAAACTGTTGAACCAGTTTTTCTAATTTTGATTTGAATTATTGATGAAAGTCCAGGGAAAGTTTAAAAGATAAGAAAAAAGGAAAAACTGCGATTAAACTAGGGAAAACAACATTTTAAATTTTTCCATTTAAACTGAACGGGTGGCTCGAAGTTCGCCGGGACGGCTAGTACATAATAGATTATTAGTACATAATAGATTAAAGCACAAATCCCTTTGTCAATATTTTTATGACGGATGTTACATAAATGTAAAAAAATTGCAACATGTGCCTATGTATTAAATTAAAACACTTTATTCTTCCACTTCCTTACTACCGTTAAGTGTTTATTTGTCCTTCTATCACGTCCCAACAAAGTGGAAGTGAAGATAGTAGGCTAGAAAGTGATATAGCTACTTTTTATCCCAATATCTAAACGCGTATCTACCGAAGAGCTTAATAACCAACCATTAACATCTATTATGAATGAAAGCTAGTCTTAAGAACCGACGACGGCCCCTTAAGTGAAATTACTTTGCTAATAGCAATGACTCATTTTAATGGAAGGATAATAAAAAGTTCCGAGTATAGAATGTCCGGCATCTGTGGAACAAAATGTGTTATGGCGGCCAAGGCATGGGCAATGGGTAGGCCAATGCCGTATCGTCGTCCATTCAGCCGCGACCGATCCGCATAATGAGATGCAGTGTTCTACCAGATGTGGCACAGGCGCGGCCCCAACACTTTTTGTGGTCCCCTTTTTTTCTACTGCAAGAACAATGTTGGGCTCCTCAGAGAACACGTGATAGTATGACTCAATACATTGTAGTTTTAATACATTTTGAGACTGTTCACTGAATTCTAGATATTTTTTTAAAACTTATGAATTAACACATTAATTGTAATATGCAATGATTCATTAAACTAGAATTAATTATATTACTCTCATAATTTCTTTTATGTAGAGTTGAATTTAAAAAGTATTTTGTAGAATAGAATGTTATTTTTAACTTTTAAAATTTAAATTGTTGAAGATATGTTCTTCAAATATTATAAATTAGTAAAATACTTAATTAATATTAGTTTTTTACAAGTCAGTAAAATATTTAATTAAAACAAATTTATTTTATTTAAAATTTTACTAAATTAAAATTTTTAAAGAACATAATATCTTCAACTTTCTCAAACCTATGAATGAATAGTTTTTGATTAACTATCAAATTTTGTAAGAAATGTTCTATCTTTTATAAGAAAACTAGTTTTGAAATCAAATATATATTTTTATTGCATTAGACAGCGAATAAGCACATGTGCATGGCTCTCCTGATAGAGACAAATGTGGCTTATAGACTTCATAGATGTTATAGGTGCGTTGCTATCTTGTGGCTGGAGTGCTACTAAAATCTTTAATGTTCAGTTTTAGTTAATAAGTTATGTTTTGTGTATTTACTACTACTTCATAAAAAGTCTTTTACTTAGTAAAGTTAATGAAGCAAAAAAAAAACGAAATGCACTAAAATATACACTAATTATTTAGACAAACTGACGCACTACCTATTAATTTAAAACAAAAGTCCTTAGAGTAACAATATAAGAAACTTTCCAGAAGGTAATCTTTTTGATTTAGGTATGTCTTGGTAGGCAGGTATTACATTTCACTGATAAATAAAAAAATATAAAATTTGTGATTAATCTATGAATTACTTAAATGACATTGTAACAACATTTCTACATTTCCTTAGAGGTTTTGAAAAGATCTCTCAATGAGATAATCTTGCCTTTGTAAATGAGTTCTCTCAAATATTAAAAATTAAAAAAAAACAATGTACCTACGTGGAAAATAAATAAAAAAATAAATAATAATAATAATATTTTGAGACCAAAATTCAGTAATATTTAGATAAATTATAAAAAAACTAACCGATCTGGCGAATTTCGTATTGCTTGACATTAATAGCTTGACAAAATTAAAGTGCGGTTTTTCCCACTTTCCTTGCAATTTTCCGAGTTTTTCTCTTCATATGATCAATAACCAATACAATAAAAATAAGGAATTAGCGAAACTTTTATCCGTTCAAGCGTGTTACGATGACAACATGAAATGCTGATTCATTTTGATATATATAGATATATACAAAATTTCATTAAAAAACCTGCTCTCTTTCTAATGTCTTAAAACAAAATTTTATTAACACTCTCAGTTAACATTTAAAAGACAAGATCTGAGAATATTACATAGCTCTACATTTATAGAAATTATAGTATTTAAGTGATGCTTAAATATTAATTGACTTATAGGTTAAAGTTTCCCTTAAACACAAATAATTTATATACTTCGCGTGTAGTAAACATCCCAATTAATAAATTAACACTAACAATTTCTGTCACCATTCTCTCTTGGTGGCAATCAAACCCGAGACCCCCAGCATCGCAAGCCGAGTTAAAATATACAACGAGCTGTGAGAGTCGAATTCTAATCGGGTTAATATATCTAAGCTAGTTAAAGAAAGAAAGAAAATTATTTATTTGTGGAATATGTGTCTAAATGAGATGTTACAAAAATATTTAAGTATATCAATATATTCTACCATATTTTGGTGTGCAAATATTAATATTTATAATAAATAATATTTAGTTATATATGCTTTAACTTTTTTGCCAATTATTTATATGTGGTTTAATTATACTTACTTTTTCTTTTTGGTTTAATTATTTATTACCAAAACATTTTAAAACTATAGTTAAATTTAACCGTAAACTACCACAGTTATCACAGTTACAGCTACCACAGTACCGCAAACTAGTTTCAGTAACCTAATACATAATTACAGAATGTTTAAAAATAAAAGCTCATTTTGGTTTTCTCCTAAAGCTATATATAATTAAGATAGCGGTGACGAATCCCATACGACGTTGGCCTCACGTTTATTTGTGTTGCCTCAGTCAGAACTCTGTTACCTAAACCACGCCAGATGTCCTTAACGGCACCTCGACATCCAATAAACTTTAAAAGACGCTATCACACTACCTGTTAAAGTACCAAATCACAGAATAAAAAAAGAAAATATACTTTATAACCGTTCACAGTATTGTTAGACAAAAAATACTCTATTAATTTCAACTCACGACAAATCGTCCTGCATTCATCTAAAACGTCAATTAAAATCATTTTAACACTTATAAAATCGCACTTATAATCAGGAGCACACATTGATACATAAATATACGAGGCACGATGCTCTGGTGGATACGCAGACACACCCGCGCCGCTCCATACTTCTTTACATTCCATATGAATACAAATACTATGGGAAGTAAGGAAGCACGGAACTAGCGCAAGGCTACTCTCCGTTGGTTTACGACGTATGCTGTCGCTAGTCTTCTGTCTTCAAGTCCACTGTACACACGACGCCATCTCTAGGACGATGGTCAAATGATCACTACACGACACTGTGGTGCTAGAGCAAGGTGATGGCGACACGGCTTGGAGGCAGCTCATCGAGCACTGGCAGCGCGCTCTGTGCGCACGCGCAGTCCAGCTCTAAAAATGGAGTCAACCGGCGGAGTTCGCTTTCGAGTCGCGTGTACCATCCATTCCATTTTTGTATTTTCCCGAAATAGATCCGTCGGGCGTCCACCGGATCGGTTACTCCTGCAGCCATCCTGCAACTTGCACAGGGCCGGACTCGGATGCTCTTATGTAAGCGCCGAACACCGCGCCGCCTGACGACCGTAACGAAAATAAACGCGCACGCAGAATCGACGCTGCCGGCGCCACATGTGCGCTGCGACGATCGCACACTGGAGGGGAGGCTATTATTAGTGGAACAACATCTACCACTGTCACCTCCCGCGGGGTAGTCGGGCTATACATAGTTTTATCGCAGGATCTGGCAATCCTTAGCGTTCAATGACCCTAGCTGAAACACCAATAGATGAATTTAAATTGATTTTCATGGTTTTTTCATAGAGGACTCTATTGAAAAACTTGTTATTGTGACTTTTCGTTGGTTTTTCTACGAATTTTAAATTATATATAAATTAATCGGTTTTTGACCTTTAAAAAATAATGGTAACAATTTAATACGTATCTAAAAATTAGTAAATGTAATATGTATTTATGCGTTATTGACATCAACTGCTGCTGCACTCACCTATCGATTACGTTTAGCTTAGATCTACTGAGTTGATTTTGATGAAATTTGGGCTAAATTTGTATAAATGACGCACAATATTTTAATTTTCAGACATGCATTTTGTTGTGTAACTTTTCTATAATTTTACAACAGTCCATGATATAATCTCTACGTTTTCAATTTACTTCGTGAAATTGATACATACGACGCGTATATTATTTTATGCGCAGGAACTGTCCTCATACTATAAATAAATAAATATCCCTGGATAAATTACACAAATTGAATCTAGCCTCAGAGTAAGCAAATTATAGGCTTGTGTTAGAGGTGTTAGTCAAATTTAATAAACATCCAGACCCGGAAATGCAGACATCTAAATGTTCATCACACAAATGCCTGCTCCCGTCGGTAATCGAACCCGAGCCTCGCGGTTGGTCGCTGCAGTTAGGCGTGTACGCTAGCCACTCTACCAACGAGGCGATCTATACAGTACACGCAAATTTTTCTAAGCTTCCCAACTATCTATATACGATACTGTCTTACTTGGTAGTAACCCAGTAGGTATACCATATTACATGCACTTATATGGTCATACCGTAGACTTTAACTGTGACTATTCGGTAAAAGTTAATAATAATAAATAAATATCCCTGGGCATATTACATAAATTGATCTAACCTTAGCAAATTGTACGCTAGTGCTAAGGGTCCAGATGTTAGATTTGACTTCATGAGGTTCCGGGTTTGATTCCCGGGTCGTACAACATTTCGTGATTGAATGTGTGCCCGATTTGGCGATAGGCTTGCCACCTATCACACTGTGGGACAGTATCGCTAAGTCGACTAGTCTTCGGTACCCTGATTGTGCCTCTGCCTACCTCTGGGATATGGACGTAAAGCTACTTTTTACTGCTATGGGTGTTAGACAACTATACCAATACTTCTATATACTTTATAGGTACAAATCATGTTCAATCAAAAATCTATGTTCAGCACACAAATACCTGCCCCCTGTCGGAATTCGAACCCGAGCATCGCGGTTGGTCAACGAATTAAACATGTACGTTACACATGAACGGGAAAATAACAATAGAGCCGCACAAACCTCTATCAAAACTTTTGTTATAGAAAATACTCTTAAATCATACGTAACGGCAATTACGTAGAGGGAGCAACATTCATTAAGTAATATGTCTTTATGCGGTAGTAAGCATGTAAGTTGTCTATTTTTTGTTTAAAATAACACCAAAAACAATTGTTGCCATATTTACTAGATCTTAACCTGCAAATAGATGGTTTCATAGAAAACACTCCTTCTTTTGGTTGCCCGACCCGGGACTTCATGAAATCAAGTCCGACGCTGGACCGCTAGACCACAGAGGCGAGTTTCACAATAAATTATTATAATATGTTTGTGTTTCGGGTTATGTCTACAATAGAGTGTCTTTGAAATGAAAATCAACGAAACTTAATATCTTAATATATATAAATCTCCTGTCAAGATGTTTATCCGTGATGGATTCCTAAACTACATAACCGATTTTAAACTAAATTGGCACACCGTGAGCAGTCTGGTCCAACTTGATAAAATGTTAAAAAAAAATTACCGTCCGAACGAAGCCGGAACAGTCAGCTAGTTCTCGCATAAATTAACTAATTCAATTTAATATTTTGTAATAGTTATAGGGTGTATGAAACTAATTCTAACCGTGTTCTTGTCTAGGTTAGCAACGATGCTTAAATTCTATATTAATGTAAACGGGAAGGTATGTTTGTATGTATATTCCGTTGTCACGTTTAAATCACTGAACTGTTTTAATTAATTTCAGCGTAAAAGTAGATTACCCCTTGGATTCATTATTATCCAATATTCCAGTTATTTCAAGCGAGTACGGCCGCGGACAGTGGGTTTTATCCGACTCTAAAAAAGGAAACGGTGCTCAATTTGACTGTATGTGTTTTTGTTACGCGATTACTTAAGCATTAACAAATCGATTTTAATGTCTCTTTTTTAGCTCGATAGGTCATCTACCCAGATGGACGCATAATAATTATTATAATTATAATTAATATAATTATTATAATTATAATTAATATAATTATAATAATTTTATGATGATTCGAATTCTGGTTTTTGAGTTACACTAAATAATGCATTCATAATCATGTTTATGAATTCGTCATTGATAAAGTCATTTACTATCTTTCGAAAAAAGAATTATCAAAGAAGAAAGAAAGAAAGAAAATTATTTATTTGCGGAATATGTGTGTAATGTTACAAAACTATTTAAGTATATCAACATGTTCAACCATATTTTGGTGTGCAAATATATTTTTTAACTTTTTTGAATAACATATCCTTTAACTTTTAAGCCAAATATTTATATTTATAACTAGTTTAAATATTTATTACCAAAACATTTAAAAACTGTAATTAAATTTATCCCTGTCTACCGTAAACTACCAAAAATCGCGAAGGGGTGGTAAGGAAACAGTTGGAGTCGGTTATTGCAGTTTCACTGCGCTTTAAGATTTATGGCTTGCGTCATGGCGACCGACATTTAAGTAAGAAATTAACTTCGCTTAAAAGAATTAATCTCATCACGCCTAAACAGATTACCCAACTATTTATTGTCAGGAGAAGGTTCTCATGGAAAGAAAATCCGTGAAAATAGCAGGAAAAATGCTTTGATTAAACTTTATTAACTGTTAGTAGTTGTTAATGTCGAACGATACGAAGTTCGCCGGGTCGGCTAGTTTAATATAAAATTGTTGCTGTTGTTAACTTGAATCTTAATTAATTACAAAGTAATTGAGTGAGGCGCGCTTGAATGTAAGCGATTTTTCACTGAGTTTACAATTACTTAGATTAATGTATTACCCGGATACCCCTAGTACGGCGCTCGAACTGAATATAGACTCGATTTTTAAATGAGGAGTTTGAGCGCAGACTTTGTTATCTACCTAGGAATTAGGATTTATCTTGAACTAAAATCCGTCCAAGAGTCTTTGCAAATTCCTGTGAACTTTCATCGTGTCTACGCTTCTCAAACATAAAAACACTAGCTGCCTTTCCGGCTTCGCTCGGATGGTAATTTTTTTAATCATAAATTGAGATGTAAGCTATCCTATCTTTCAAGTTGGATCAAACTGCGTACGGTGTGGAAATTTGATTGAAATCGGTTAAGTAGTTTAGGAGTCCATCGCGGACAAACAGCGTGACACGTAATTTATGTATATTAAGATTTTTAAATTTGTAACTGCTGCAATTAGAGACATCAGTTTACGTTTAATCTTACATTAGGTTATAATTTTGTGTAAAAAATGTCGAATTAATAGCTGATTAGAATTAGTGCCGTCTCTGAGTGCGACCATAAGACTTTTATTTTAGGCCAAATCTATTTGTAATATCAAAATGCCAATTTTTTAGCACATGTACATAAAATTATACTATCGAGTACTACTTTTGATAAAACACTCTCATGTTATTCCCGGTTTCCCTTGAAGAAAAGAAATGAAAGGCCTTCCTGTTAAGATACATCATCTTTTAATCCTGAGACGAGATAGCTGATACAAAGATATATTTGTCATGAAACGATATTTCTTAGAGTTTTGCGAGACTTAAACGGATTGGCAATATCGTGTTTCATTCGACGTCAGTGCTTGCCATTATCTTGTTCCACTTTGCACGTTACGGAAGCCAGTGAGCTTTCGCATGAGATAAGTTGTTAACGCACTATTTCCGTTTTTGTTTTGTATACGCTATGTATTTTATGATGTAATTACCATGAATTCCGTATATTTGCTAGTTTTCATTATAATAAAATAATCAAATTTTTGTCGGTCTCATTTAAGGTAATCTTTGAAATTGCTGGTCCGATTCTGACAAGACTTTCACTTTCAGGTTGTTCTTTCGGGAGCACCTGTGATACCAATACGACAATTGATTGCAAATTCCCCTAAATCTTATTTATATACCTTCTAGTCAATTATACTACTATTATACTATACAATGGTGATTAAGTTTTGTGTAAAATTGCTTTTTTAAAATTAAAAATAAAAAATATTTTAATGAAATTTGCAACAAATTATTTTTTAAAATAATTAAAAAAATATTAGTATCTTATATTGAACTTTGGAACAAGACAAAACCTCATATATAGGATCGACAGCCACCTAAGATTGTAACGGTGAGCTGTTGTTCATGTGTATTGACGTTATGATTTCTATGAGTTTCTGAACTCTGTCATATACTCGAGGTCAAAGTGTTACTGATGTAATAAATCTTTACTCACTCCTTAGGACTTACAGTTCTTAGTAAGAGTAAAAAAAGTAAATTTCTTCACCCCCATATTCCGAAGAAGTAGGTAAAGGCACAACCACGGCACCCACGACTAGCCGTAGACACTAAGTCCCACAAGGTGTGATAGGTGGCAAGCCTATCTCCAACTGGGCATACGTCCAATCCCGAGCATAATTTTTTTTTGTTAGGAAATTGGGAAAACAACATTTTCTTAACATTTTTAATTATTTATACGGGATACTTACATCTCCTTTTATTTTATTTGTCGATAGTTGCTAAACCCGAGAATCGAACCCGGGACCTCATGAAGTCCAACACCGCTATCGCTAGACTACAGAGGCAGTTTTTAGTGAATGGTTGAACCAAATAAATACCTCTGAACAAATTTCACGAATTGATAGTAAACGTATACATAATATGTTTGTGGTATTTAAAGACAGTTTACAACACTTCGTGTTGGTCTGAGTCTCCTGCGTAGATCATCTCCCTCTCTTAATCTCCCTCTCTGGCAGCTCGTAAGATAGAGCATAGGTCAAAGGGCTCATTACCAACAATACCAATGGTAGCAGATTGTTAATAAGTAATAAATATTCCTGTTCTAGTTACACAAATTGAATCTTACCCCAAAGTACCTAAGTATTTCGTGTGCTTGTTTAAGTATTTTAATTTTTTAATGGATAGCTACTATATTACAAATAAATGTAATAAACACCGAGGCCCGGAAATGCAGACATCTAAATGTTCATCACACAAATGCCTTTCCCCGTCGGGAATCGAAAATCTTGGTTAATGATGTGACAGGCGTGTACACTAGCCACTCGATTAAGGAGGCGGTCAAAGGAGGTTGTACATCAACTTGTCGTGTAGGGATGGAACCGAACCTGAGCCTTGCGTATTATGGAATAAGACGTAGCCGATAACTCCTAGACTGAAGAGACTATCAAAAGGTTCTGCAAAAATTAGACAAGCGGCAGATATGTAGTTGAAATAATCCAGAGTTAGACTTATAATATTGGTATACCAAAAAAATGCAGTGCTTTTTTGATACATTGAGGTCTCGGGTTCGAATCCCTGGTCGGCGAACGAAAAGAAAATTGGATTTTTCCAATTTTCTAATAAAAAAAAATGTTGGTCGGGATTGGAAACGTGCCCGGTTGGCGATAGGCTTGCCACCTATCCCATTATGGGACTTAGTAACTTCGGCTAGTCGTGGGTGCCCTGGTTGTGCCTCTGCCTACCTCTTCGGGGATATGGGCGTGAGGATACTTTTTTTTGATACATCAATATTATTTCTTGTAGATAATAAATTAAAATCATACCGCTGCCTTATCACAAAAAAATAGACGCATGTTTTAACTAATATTGTCTAAAATTTACATCTAACCAATAACGAGCTACACGTGGATGACGTGGAAGCATGTTATTGGTTGAGAATCCAAATTTAGACATTGTTAAGTAAAACATGTGTTCAACAAGTGTTTAACATTTTTTGTAGTAAGACGGATCTATAATATTATAATGATGAATCGCTGAATGTGTTGCTAATACATAACCTAAAATTATTCACGTAAGTACTCGTAGTAAATGTTAATACATCATAAATAGTTACTAATAAAATTAATAATAAAAATTTGTCAGAATTCAAAATGTAAAATAAAAAGATATTCTGATAATAAAAGGATATTCTGCCTAGATTCTATGCTATTTGCTGGACTATAGTATGCTAAATTATATAATTAAACTTTTTAATGAATCACAAAAAAATCCGATATTTTTGACATTTTCAGATTTTTCTTACTTTATTTCTGAATTTGATTTTTTAGTTGGCATTAAGTTTCATAAATAAATGGACTGGCTCGTAAAAAAGGACAATACTAGATGTTAAAGTGCCATCCAGTAGGTTATGCAATTTGATGATTAGATGAGATATTAGCAATTAGCGTCCATAGATGCCTATATCCATAAGCACCTCTTCTCTCTCTTACCATCAAACGAGCCACCTGCTAAATGACATTTTAACCCCAGACTGAAAACGAGAAGTATTGTAAATTTCATGTGTCTGTGTGTGTGCCTGTCTGTCTTTGGCATCATAACATTTGAACGGATGGACCGATTTCGATGCGGATTTTTTCGTTTGAAAGCTGACATGGTCGAGATGGTGTGTAGCAACATTACATATAGATTTTGATGGGGTTCATTTAATTTTTTTAATTTGAATTGAATTTTGAAAATTATCTTTTATGTATCTATTTATACTAGTGGTCGCCCATTGGTCGAATAAATGTTAATATTTTGTTGAAAAGAACACCATCTTCACTTCTCAAGCGAACTACTTTGTTTCCAAACTTTTTAGTGCGCCATCTGTGATCTTTTACCATCAATATATTTGTTTGTGTGTTTCAAATGCATGGTAGTGTAACTAATGTTTTATTTATTGATTTAATGTACTTCTCCTACACATAAACTATGAGTGTGCCAAATGTTACGCTCCAAAGAGTCCAAAGTTTTAGCATCACGTGTTAATATATAATATAGACAAAAATGCCCGTGGTATTACGCCTGAACGGATGTACCAATTTTTCTAATTCTGTTTGTTGTGTCAGTAATTGTCAGGAGAAAATTCTAAAAAATAAAAAAGCCGAGAATATAACAAGGAAAATAAAAAACAATTATATAATCCATACAAACTGTTAGTGGCTATTAATATCCAGCGCTACGAAATTGCCGGTTTGGCTAGTCATAAATAAAATGCTACTTCACGGCGCTCTTTTGAAAATTGAAAACTAAGACATAACTCAAATAAAGTTATAGATGTATTTGCCATTGAACGGTAGAAGCAATGTACTGTGGCTGGGAATTGCCGTCGCTGGCTGTAAAGTCCGTCTCTCCGCTCTCTCAGTCAATAAAAGAATTTTGGCAAAGTTTCGTAGACAAACAACTGGGACGACAGCCAACTCATCTTTTGTCTGCTTGAAAGCAACATAGTTTGTAAGCATTTTTGATAGCGCAATGTTTCAAAGTAGTAAACAGGAAACGTTTATCCTCGTACGAGATTACTCGTATGAGCCATCGTATTAAAGGGAAAATATTATCTGCACTCCATTCGAAGTTAGGTGGGGTTTGGAGTTGGATGGTGCTTTTTTGTCAGCGATTACTTATTAACTTTAGGTTCAATTTCTAATTTTTGATAGCTTTTTTTGTTTGGAAGGCAAACAAGCAGACGGATTTCCTGATAGTAAGAAATTCACGCCTCCTAGATACGTCAAAATTGGTAATGATGCGTTGCCAACCTGAGGCCGGGATCATGATTCTAGGCCTCGAGTAAGTTTACCGACTACATTATCCTCAGAACCGGAACACGTCACACGCAAGTGCTGACGTTATGGCGGCAGGAATAGGTAAGGCGTTGGTACCAATCCGGGTGAGTGGCTGCCAAACTCTACCACCTAGTAAGATGTCACAGTGTTAGCGACGGCAAGCTTATGCTCGCCTTTTACGAGCTGCCTGGCACAGGAAGGTGGATAGTCTATTCTACAAAGGAGCCCGGACCAACACGTGGTATAAATAAATGTGATGTTTTACGGATTTTAGTAATGTCTATCCGACTGTCTGTTATGCTTTCTCGGTTAAACCGCTGTAGATGGAACTTGATATGCGTATGGTATCGCCTCTGTGGTCTAGCGGCTCAGTTGTTGGACTTGACTGCGTGAGGTCCTGGGTTTGAATCCCGGGTCGGGCAACAAAAGAAATTGGGTTTTTCCAAATTTCTAATTAAAAAAAATGTTGCTCGGGATAGGATATGTGCCCGGTTGGCGATAGGCTTGCCACCTATCACATTGTGGGACTTAGTATCTTCGGCTAGTCGTGGGTACCCTGGTTGTGCCTCTGCCTACCTCTTCGGGGATAGGAGCGTGAAGATACTTTTTTTTTTTTTTCTTGATATGCGTACAGTAAGACCCGAGTTCAAACATAGGCTTATTTTTAGTCGACCTTCATAGTTGATGAAAATTTGCCTGATATTCTACTTTACACAGACGAGGTTGCGGGTGAATTCCAGTTTTATAATAAAGCGAGAAATACCGAGCATAGCTTCCACGGGCGGACCGAGCGCTGAGATTAAATTTATTAAACATGCGACACGAATTTTAAGAAGGACACTTTCTATTTAATTAAATGGGCTACACATTACGTGATCTAGTAAGATGCGCTGTTTGGTGAAGAACGGCGATGGTGCCGGAGCGTGGACGTCCAAAGAGCGCCTGTTGAATATTAATGTGACATTGTTATTGGCCGCAGTTGGCCGCCGCTGCCCCAATCGCACATTTCCATAACTTACTATTCTGGATCCGCGGGGAATCAGTCAACTGTTACTATAATGTTTGCCCTGTACCTCGGGAAATTTGATTTTTATGACCAACGAGTCTATGTTTTTTTGATGATATTGGAAGGCAAAAAAGCAGACGGATTTTCTGATGGTAAGAAATTCACGCCGCCTAGAGACACCAAAGGTGGTAATGGTGCGTTGCCAACCTGAAGCCGCGATGTTAGGCCTCGAGCAAAAGTAATTTTACCGGCTAACTTACCCTCCAAACCGAAATACGTTATGACGTTACGGCGGCAGGAATAGGTAAGGCGGTGGTACCAACCCGGGTGAGTCGCTTCGAAACTCTACCACCTAGTGCTCCTATGCGAACATATGCTCGCCTTTTACGAGCTGCCTGGCAGGAAGGCAGATGTTTTATTCTGCAAAGGAGCCCGGACCTTCCTAATATATCTTCACATTTGCCTGCGGCTTCGCCCGCGTGTTTACAGGAACCCGTTGTGCTATCAGGATTACAAGTAGTATATATATGTGAATCCAGTTCATATTCTATCTGTGTTCCAAATTTCAGACAAATCCGTTCAGCCAGTCGAGCGTGGAAGAGTTACAAACATCCATACTTACAAACTTTTGCATTTATAATATTAGTAGGATATTTTGTTATATGGATAGGCATAGAGTATCGACTGAGAAGCATCACGATTTTCACAGAGCTACTTTCTCTATACATTGCTCTTTTCATACGTATACGCAAGTTTTAAAGACTATTGACAACACCCTCGGATGATGTACGAGCGATTTTGTCGTAGAATATGAACCTAGATCAACCCGGTGGTAGTTTTGTAATAATGTCGATGCGCACAAGTACCACTTGTGCGCATCGACATTATTCGACATTATAGTATATCGACATTAAAGCATAGTCTTCGTGAATAAAAAAATCTAAGTCTTAATCGTGTACCTACATGTATAAATATTCGTACTGTATATCTATTTGTCTATCTTTCCTCTGCCATTCTTGCCACATGACCGGCCCACGGAACCTTTGGTGCCCTTTGTCATTTTTAGACTAACATTTTCTTTTAATCTCCTCCTCCCCTCCCCCCTTTCTCTCTCTATGTGTGTGATATCACTGGCAACACCACAGATTTTGATACCCGATTTATCCTGCTGATAATTAAGACTGCTGAGTAGAGATGACTGGTCTCCTTGTTTGTGGGTTATTGCTCATTTTCTAGCTTGTAACTTTAATGAATGAATGAACGAATGAATGTCAGTATAAAAAATAGTTTTTGTATGATAACTTAATTATTTAAGCACTAGCTTAAGCTTAGCTTTTCGCGTTTGTTTCCAGTAAATCAATACGCTACTAGTGCTATCGGCCCAAAGCTCCTTTAAAAAAAAGTATCTTTACGTCTATATTTCCGAAAAGGTAGTTGAGGCAAAACCAGGCCACCCATGACTAGGCGAAGACACTAAGTGCCACAACGTGATAGATAGCAATATTATCGCCTGACCCGGGGTTTGAACTTCTTGAAGTCTAGTCCAACACTTGGACCGCTAGACCACACAGACGATTTTTTTTTTTTTATAACATTGGAAGGCAAACAAGCAGACGGTTTTCCTGATGGGAAGAAATTCACGCCGCCTAGAGACACCAAAGGTGGTAATGGTGCGTTGCCAACCAGAGGCCGGG
Organism: Calephelis nemesis; assembly: GCA_002245505.1. NCBI lineage: Eukaryota > Metazoa > Arthropoda > Insecta > Lepidoptera > Riodinidae > Calephelis > Calephelis nemesis. The sequence continues at coordinate 216,965 of NJDD01001351.1, forward strand.
ATGTTAGGCCTCGACCAAAAGTAAGTTAACCGGCTACCTTACCCTCCGAACCGGAACACGTCATGACGTTATGGCGGTAGGAATAGGTAAGGCGGTGGTACCAATCCGGATGAGTCGCTGCGAAACTCTACCACCTAGTAGGATGTCACGGTGCTAGTAACGGTAAGCCTATGCTCGCCTTTTACGAGCTGCCTGGCGCAGGAATGCAGTTGGTCTATTCTACAAAGGAACCCGAACCAACGCGATGAAACAAATGTCCCACAAATTACAGAAATTAAATCTTAGCACAACGTGAGCAAATTATATGCTTGTGCTATGGGTGTAAGTCAACGATACTCTTACATGGAAATAGCAAGATCTTTATACATTTAAAAAACACATCCAGACCCAGAAATGCAGACATCTAAATGGTCATCACACAAATACCTGCCCCCATCTAGAATCGAACTCGAGCCTCGCGGTTCTCTACCATGGTTAACCATGGAACGGAGTAGAGTTACGGGTTGCCAATTCCTGACGGTGACGACACATTTATTACCTACTACCAGTTTCACGCAGCTTCGCCTGCGTAACTTGCCTTTTACTGCGCCGACTTTGATAAAACAAAACCTATGTCACTCAGAGATAACGTACTCGTAGCATTCTAAAGCTGAAAGAATTTTTGAAATCGGCTCAGTAGTTCCGGAGCCTGTTCATTTCAAACAAACAAAAAAATCAAACTTTTCTTTTTTATAATATTAGTATAGAAAAAGTCATCATCATCATCATCAGCCGGAAAACGTCCACAGCTGGACATAGGGCTCCCCAAAGAGCGCCACATGTCACGATCACCAGCCGCTTGTAACCAGCGACTCCCCGCGACTTTGACCAGTTCATCAGTCCACCGGGTGAGAGGTCGTCCAAAACTACGTCCTCCGGTGCGGGGCCGCCACTCGAGAACCTTTCTTCCCCAGCGGTTGTCGGTTCTGCGAGCAATGTGGCCTGCCCATTGCCACTTCAGCTTGCTGACTCTCTGAACTTTGTCGGTTACTCTCGTTCTCTTGCGGATCACCGAATTACGGAACATATCTCGCAGAGAAACACCGAGCAAAGCTCTCTCCATTGCACGCTGAGCGACTCTGAGCTTTTTTAAGAGGCCCACATTTAACGGCCAAGTCTCAGTTCCATATGTCATCACCGGTAACACACACTTGTCATAGAAAAAGTAAAGTGTTACAATAACACTTTCGAAATTTATTTTATATCGTTATTGTTGCTGACATATCTTAAAAAGGCAAAAAAAAAATAAAAGGTATGTTGAATATTTTTACTTTTTGAAAAGCATTTGAAAAAGTTCGCTTTTGAAATGAATTTTAAACAAAAATTAGGGGTTAATTTGATGTTAAATAGATAATATCTAATATTTTATGTATTTATTGAACAATATGATTTTTAGGTTTTGATTCATCCATAAAGATCTATAAAAACTCGAGAGTGGAAGCTGTACCATTATATCGGAATAATATTTAAAGTTATTGTAATTTACAAAAATAGATATTACACACCTCCTCTTTTGATAGGAAGTTGAACCCTGTGCGGTATCCAACGACGTCTGGCATTTCCGTGGTAGGTAAAAGAGTTAGACATAGATCTAGATATACGTCTTTGTTATTATGAATAATAAAATATCTATGTACGATCCGTTTCAAAGTTCATTCGTAATTATCCGTTAAACGTTACTTAAATCCAATTAATATTATAAATGCGAAAGTTTGTATGTATGGATGTATGGATGTATGGATGTTTGTTACTCTTTCACGCAAAAACTACAAAGCCAATTACGATGAAATTTGGTATGTAGGTAGCTGCAGACCCAGAATAACATATAGGCTACTTTTTATCCCGGAGTTCCCGCGGGATTGGGACATACGCGGGTGAAACCGCGGGGCGCAACTAGTTTATACATATATGGACTTATGTTACTGGCCACGAAGACATTTTTTTAGTGACTAATGTGTTGCAAACTTCGTAGTGAGTTTTGGCGCCATAATGTAAGAAGATAGTCGCAGTTTTTTTGTAATTATCGAATGTCGTGTATGTATCGTTACAGTTTATGTGGCATTTTATTCAGTTCAAATGAACAAGTACAGTATTCTCGACCAATTGTATCGTATATTTCATAGTTGCCGCCAAATTCCACTATATGAGTGGAAACTGTACAAGGAGGCCACCGGCCCTCAAGACCCTGACATGACTTTCTTTGATGACTAATTATTAATTGTGAATAACTTAAGGCCAATTTTGTTGAATCGGATACAAATTTCTACTGACTTACGGCAAATGCTAACGCTAATGTCAAAATATAGAGTTAAAAAGAAAGAAACTTCGCAGTGGTTTTGGCACCATCGTGTATAACGTGTATAACGATAAAGCAGCAAATAACTTATTTGCTGCTTTGTCGTTATTATTGGATTTCATGTACATATGTTACAATTTTTGTGACACTTTGTTAAGTTTTCTTGTAAAATCTCACTATAGGTATGTGTAGAAGCTGGGTAAGAAGGCCACCGCTTCACTCAAAGCCATTCGTCCAGATATGACATTGAATGACGACTTATTACTAATTTTAAATAATTTCAGCTCAATTTATTAAATTACGTAACTTAATGCATTTTTTAACTTGACTAATGGCAAATGCTAACGCCCATGCCAAAAACTAAAAAAATAATTCGCGGTTTTAACGGCCTTAAGAAGACATTTTTTAGCTGTTGCGTACTTAATGAAAAATAACCTGTTAAAACCTATTAATTTTGTGTTGGTTTATATATTCTCTTTCGCCCAGAAATTAGAACAATATGGGTCTTTTCTCCTTGATTAACGTAATTTTAAGGGTAGAGGCCAAATTAAGTAACTTCATTCATCATATGAGTTACCATAAAAAATAATCATGAATCTAAAAATGTTCAAACATCCCCTACAAAACGGAAAAATGTTCGGTACATTTCAGTATAGAATCTTAGTCGATGTATGTGAATATTCAAATTTATTTCAACCACGAAATTGGTTGCATTATCGTCTATTCACACGTACCACGACCACACCACTTTACATCGACAAATGGTGGTCAAGCCACAGTACAAATATGGAACAGTATAGAAATTAAGACCTGTTGGGGGCAAAATGTTACCTACACTCCATTGAAGCAATAGGGTTGTCATGTTATTTTTTATTAGTGGTATTTTAGTAACAGCGTATTTTACAAATAATATAAATTTGTAATATCATCGGTTAATCCCAACGAAAGACGAATAATCTGGTGGTATTTTTACAAAGATAACAGGAAACCAAAACAGCTTAAAAACCTCGTCGATGCGCATATTTGTGCTTGTGTATAATTTCGAATGTTTTGTTGCTAGTCCCCATACTGTTTTAAAAGTTGTACTATGGCTATTCTGTGCTTTGATACGAACTCTACCCGCTACAAGTTTTTTTTTAATTTCGATATATATTCAAAACATCTCGTGTTTGCAAAGAGATAGACTACGGACTTCATTGTGTTTACTATGATTATGCTAGTCCGATGTGTGGTTTGGAATTTCATTGTAATTATATGGTGACAATGCGGTCTAGATGTCCTCGTGGCTTAATTCAACAATGTTAATAAATTTAATAATACAAATTATTGTCAGGACCAGCGTTGTGTAGTGGTTGTAAGCATCACAATTAGCTGAATATCTGAGCCTTTACCATGAGTTGGTATAAATTACGTTCGGCAAGTTACGTGTCGAAATCGATGAGACACATTTTTAGACCAATGTCTAAAAATGTGTTTCTCTTAGTTACCAATAGAGGCGCCGTTAGAAGTTTTCATACAAATAATTTACAGAGACGGTACAGCGAATACAGTAATCTTGACAAGCTGTAAACTCATGGTAAATTTCCTCTCTGATTCCTACGCTCAGATTCCCATGTAATACTTTCAAAGTAGTTCAATTGTAAGAACTATATTTGAAATAAAACTTCGTTATTGACGATCGAGAGAAATTAGTCGTCACATTTCTTGTTACGTTCATTGACCTCTTATTATACTACACAAAAACCGTATGCTATTGGCAAATTTCATACTAAGTTCTTCGCGATTTTTATTTTCCTGCCGGTATGTTGCTGGCTCATGGCGAGGTAGCTTGATGATCGTGCAGCGCTTGATATATTATGTATAACGTTTTTAAACGCTTCACGGAAAAAAGACGAAAAAGTGAAACTTCTTACGTGTGTATACTAACGCATACAAACTATTTTTGGGAAACGCCAGCTGACAAGCAAACGGCTCTCCTGGTGGTAAGAGACAACCGTTGCCTTGAGACACCATAGATGTGACAGTCATTGTAATTCAAGTGAGTACTTCGTTTCGTTGTGCTTTAAATTAACAATTACTATATTTTTACATTTACAGCAATATGTAATGTAGGTGTTGGACTTGACTACATGAGGACCGGGGTTCGATTCCCGGGTCGGGCAACAAAAAGAAAATTTGGTTTTTTCCAATTTTTTATAACAAAAAAAAAATTTTTAGGGTTTGGATGTGTACCCGGTTGGCAATGGGCTTACCTCGTATCTCATTGTGGGACTTAGTGTTTTCGGCTAGTCGTGGGAACCCTGGTTGTGCTTCTGCCTACCTATTCGGGGATATGGGCGTTTACAATAATTGAAGTGTAAAATATCTAATGATGCAACTTTAGTTTTTGGTGTATAATTAAGGCTGAATATCATCGTCAAATTTAAACGCTTTCGACGTTAAAACGCGTTAAGTCAATTGTCGAATTTGTCAATCATGTCAATTTCGATGTCTAAGAAATTTGGTTATTGTGAATATTTTATTATTAAACTATTTTATTCGTTATGTAGATTCTCATGGGATGGGGATAAGAATTATGACAATTTTAAAAGAGTACTTGCATTCGTTTATAAAAGAGATCACAACCGATAATTGAACTCGTTTACACTGAACTTAGTTTAATTAAACTCGGTTAAATCAGCCATAATTGTATTATGTAATTCATTCTTATTTTGAGTTTTACTTTCCTATTTTTTAGTTCTTGGCAGTAGTTTTAGCATTTGCTATTTGTCTGGTTGAAATTTATATCAAATTACCAGATTTAACAAAATTGATTTCAAATTATTTAAAATTAGTCAGAAGTCGTCAAAACAAAGTCGTGTCAGGGTCTTGAGTAAAGCGGTGACCTCATTACTCAAGCTCATTTAATGAAATTTGGCGGCAACAACATCTTCATGATTATTTCATTTGTGCACTTCAATTAAACAAATGCCACCAAATTTGTCTAATTTTACTAAATATAAACCAAAATTCAATAATTATAAAAAATACTACGACCTTATTATCCGAGGGTGGTGTCAAGAGTCTCCGAAACCGGCGTGTTTGTATGAAAAGGGTAATGAATGTGAAGGAAGCAAGACAGGTTTGTCAGGATCGTGAGGTCTGGCACTCGATACTCTCTGCCTGCCATGTAAGGGATTTGGTGTGAAGATATGTATGTAACTACGACAATCTTTTCTCTCGATGGCGCCAAAACTCCTGAGTTTTATTTATTTTTCTCTGAAAATAGCCATAAACTTCATAACAGAATAAATATATTGTGATGTCTGTTGTAAATAGACACTGGGAATGTTTGTTATAGTAACTGTAGTAAGTAACAAACTGGGGCTGCCATTGCTCAGTTCGAACTACACAAACATGCCCTTCGATTGAACGTAATGGCCCATTGGCCCGACTACCTGAACTCTGTTTGCACATGTGTCACCCCCATTCATCTACAACTGTCCGAAACCCTAAAACAATAACATACCCCCGCCTAACCTATAAAATGGGAATTGTGTACTGGCAATTGTTACAAACAAATACGAACGTGATTACGAAAACTATGTTTCAGGAAATGTTAGGAATTTAACCGACTAACAAAAATGAAGATGTTTATTACATTACCTCATACCTCCCTCATTTTTTACTGTTGTAAGTGCCGGTAGGGTAAGGTAGCCGGTAAACTTGATTTTGCTCGAGGTCTCATGTCGGCAACGCACCTAACAACTAAGTCTGCTGGAAATCCATCTGCTTGTTTGCCTTCCAATATCATAAAAAGTAATTTTTTTTAACTTAGATGTCATTGTGGATGATTTTGCTGTGCATAAACTAAACTTATTTTAGATGCAAGCTATCTTTTTCAAATGAAACAAACAAAAGAGATGGAACATTTTAGTGTTGTCAGACTTGTCCGGAGTCAAATTGACGTTTTTTAATAAACTTGTTTAACGTTTAAAAAAATGTCGTGTACAGGTTAAAATCTGACTACACTAAAAGTGTTATATCTTTTTTTATTACTATTGTTGAAAGAAGATAGCGATAACTTTTAGTGTAGTGAGTGTGCAACAAAATTGTCGCCACTGTAATGAACTTAAATTAATTTTATTAAGGGGCCATATACGCTAAAATACGTCAGCAGTTTACCGTTTTTTTCATACAAAGCAATCATGGATCTTGCTGACAAAAATACACAAAATTAACATGAATATGCTTTACTAGACTAGTGTTTCCAAAACACGATTCATTTCACTTAGCTCGATAGAAAAAAATCAAAAAGGTAACCCTTTTTTGAAAGCAAAACGCAAATGTCTACTTCAAATATGAAAATATCGACACCAGATTTAACTTAAACATAGATAAGCTCTATACCTAAAAGATAAGTGTTTCAGTTTTTATACTTTTTTTCAAATTACTTTTATAGTGTCAAAAATAGTGATTTGTCGCTTAAGACGTTTACTTTAGAGCGCCATTGTTCATAGTAATCATGGAACGGGGGAGCGCGGTGATTGGCTGTTCTGGCTGACTGAGTATGGGGCCTTATTTAATTCAAGTAATTAAATAAAAACAAGGGGTGCGAACGAATTATTTTTTATATATAAGAAGAAGATAACGTCAAATCACTCCTCGGAGTACCTACTTTACTGAACTTTTAAAATAAGGTGCTAAATTTTTGTTGACATATGCTCTACATTTTACAAAATTAAAAAGAAAATTATTTCTAAATATAAAAGTCCCGTGTTATTATCATTAAATTATTATAAAACACAATTTAAAACTCAAACAAAATTAAACGGTGACTTTGTGCGCCGTCCAATTAAAAAGACATTATTACAATGACGCAATCGAGCGTGGTGAAGCACGAGACGATCAGAGCGCGTGTGGTTACCAATCGCTTAAATTACTAAAAGCAACCTACTGAAGAGATGCCAATAAAACGATACCGAGAACCGGCTATTGTAGGTTACTTTTGACTCTCGATTTCGTGCGAATTGGAATTTGAAATCGGAATTGTCATTTTACCCGCAACGAAGGATGTAGTGTTGCACGACGTCCCACCCTGTGGACTGATGATCTGGTCAAGGTCGCGGGAAGTCACTGGATACAAGCGGCTGGTGACCGTGACTTGTGGCGCTCTTCCGGGGAGGCCTATGTCCAGCAGTGGACGTCCTCCGGCTAATGATGATGATGATGTCATTTTATGTACTCTTATTTCTTGAACACAGTGCTATATTTTTTATGATATTGAAAGGCAAATAAGCAGACGGATTTCCTGATAGTAAGAAATTCACGCCGCCTAGAGACAACGAAGGTGGTAATGTTGCATGCCAAACTGAGGTCGGGATGTTAGGACTCGAGCAAAAGTAAGTTTACCGGCTATTTTATGCTCCGAACCGAAGGATAAGGTACACGAACTCCGAGCACGTCAACGGAAAGCACTTACGATATGATGCAGAAACAGCTGGTAATAATCCAGGCCAGTCGCTGCAAAACTCGACCACTTAGTCAGATGTCACAGTATTAGTGATGGTAAGCCTATGCTCGCAATTTACGAGCTAACTGGCAGGAAGGCAGGTGGTCTATTCTGCAAAAGAGCCCGGACCAACACGGGGGACTATTATTAACATAGTTCCAAAATTCAACGAATCGGATAAAATAATTTATTGCTTATTAACTAAATGTTAATAATCCGCTAGTACTGTATTCAAGAGTACATAATATTACATGTCCGATTCCAATTTCCGATTTGCATAAAATCGAGATTCAAGAGTAGCCCCACTGTACCGTGCAATCCAGAGCATTACGTCTATTAGTATATTCCTATTGTTCTTCGGTTTAAAATATGTGATTAATATCGTTTATCTGGATACAAGCAATATATTTTGTTTGACGCGTATCTTTCTATGTATCACTACATAGTATAAAACAAAGTTGCTTCCTCTGTCCGTATGTCCCTTTGTATGCTTCAATTTGATGGGTTTTTTTTTATTTGATTGTGTTTGAAGAAGAAGGTATATTTCATAACCGTACGAAGCCGGGGCGGGCCGCTAGTCAATAAATAAAATACTGATGTACCTAAGAGTTTTAAGTCGTGAATGTATGGCGGGTCAAGCAAATGAAGTTGTATATCTTGGTAGAGCTTTTATTAGGGATGGAGGGACAGCGATGAAGAACGAAGACTGTGTGCATAGAGTAGTGTGAATGGAGAGCTGGGTAAGCTATTTCAAAGCGAGGTTTTGAGTCAAAGTGCTAGACTCCATTTGTAAAATTCCATTCTTTTACCAACTTTGTTGTATGAAAGCGAGAGTTGAGTATCTCAAAAAAGCATAAGAGTTGGATAAATGCGGTTGACTTAAGAGCGCTACGAAAAATCTGTGATTTAACGCTTGCTGATCGCATTCCGTAACAGTGAGATCCGAGAAAGAGTGGGATTACACATACATACGCTTAGCGTTTAAACTGTGGAGTTTTTTGTCACTAAATGAAGTATACGCTATTAGTAGCGTCATTAATTAAAATTAAAAATAAAATACAATAATAAAGACTTTGTTAGTGAATGAATGACGTGAACGAATATACTTTATTGTAAACTCATAAATACCTACAATTAGTTTAGTACAAAAAGTAGTCTTCTCGCTTCTATTCGATCGATCTCTACCAAACAACCTTATCCACGTATAAGTAAGTATCTTCACGCCCATATCCCCGAAGATTTAGACAGATGCACAACCAGGGCACCTACGACTATTCACACTAAGTCCCACAATGTGATAGGTACAAGTATAGTTATAGTTGTCATCTCTATGGTCTAGCGGTCTAACGTCGGACTTGACTTCTAGAGGTCGAGGATTCGATCCCAACAAAAAAAGTGTGTGCGTGTACTAGCGCACACTCGTAAGAAGTGAAGAAGTGAAACCTCTTTATGACGTTATTTTTCAAAAAATAATTTACTATATACAACTTTACAGAAATTGGTTAAATAAAGTTTATTGCCAATCCCTACTCCGCTGGAGAAAGTATACTTCGAATCACGCGTGGTAGGGATAAGAAAAAAGATGGCGAGTAACGGAAAAATGTGACGCGTAACGAAAAAATGTTACACTAAATTTTTTTCCAACCCCGATAAAGAAGTTTCACTTCAAAAATCAAAAGTGTATATTTTCAATTTTGTAATAAAAATAGTAACATTTCCTGGAATTGGATATGTGCCCGGTTATCGATAGGCTTGCACCTATCACATTGTAGGACTTAGTGTCTTCGGCTAGTCGTGGGTGCTCTGGTTGTGTCTTTGCCTACCTCTACGGATACGGGCGTGAAGACAAATTTTTTTTAGTTATAGTCCACGTAAATTTGATTAGATATATTTGATTATAGTAGAGCTATACAAACATTAGCTGTTATTATAGAACAGAGCATTTATTTACTTACAAATGCATACATATACTTAATCCTATAAACATACCGATTCGTCCATATGTGAAATACATATCTAAAGCATCAAATACCTTATATATTTTCTATCTATGCGACTTCGATAAAAGGAGGAAGTTATAAATTCGACTGCCATAGTTTTTTTTTTTTATTTAAGTGACTCCTACGTCATTTGTGAACTGATTTTAAAAAATCTTTTTCATTTGAAAGGTACTTCCTTTTACTTTCCTTCCTTTCGAGGTGGTCCCATTGTCGCCTAGTCGTCATCTAAAGATGGAGTTCCAGAAAAATCGACGTACTTAATTTTGTGCACTTAGACTATAATATATTATACTAATACTATATATTATATATTATATTAATTATAATCGTTGTTGGTTTTTTCAGTTTCTGTGCTCAAGTTATATATTCGACTTTAAATGTAAACTATAATTGTTACTACACTTGTTTCTGTCACATAGATAAATGGGTACCGTATTTGACCAAGCAGCTTTACGTCAAGTTCGACAGCTTAGTATTACATTATCCAAATGAAATATTCATAAGCCTCTTTGTTATGATATACCAAACTTCATATCAAACTTTTACGATTCAGTCGAGAAATTAAGTAATTTTTTAAGTTTTGTTTTGCTTTTAAGGCTCATACGAATTCTACCAGCTTTTTACAGTATTTGCATAGTTTGTCAAACAGACAAGATGATTTAAAATTGTTACATGTAATTGTTAAATGTATGTTACCTATTACTGGGGGGTTACCATAAGCTCTTAAACTAGTACTATTTCAATAACACTAATTGTCATCGGAAAAAGAAAACCCTATGACGTACAGCATAAAGTTGATTTAGGAAGAAGGCGGACATTTAGGAAGATGCAAATAATACTGCTACAAGCGTTCATGGTAGGGCCTTTGTACGTTCAACTGCTTTTCTAAGTTTTGGATTTCAAGTTATTTGGTCACTTTATATTAAGTGTTGATAAGTTTTTGAACTAGACATAGATATTATGTCTAGTTCAACAACTACATAAAGCAAATACCCCTGATACCCTTATGGTAATATATATTTTACAATTAAACCATGTACCTTTTACTAGTACTAAGTAGTTTGACTAGATTACTCACAAGAGTTTGTTTCTCTGTTTCAAACTAAGAAGTGACTTTCTTGAAGTATATTTGACTCGCCAGGATTGGTACCCACCACCTTACCTATTCCTGCCGCGATGTCATTGCTTGCCGTTGACGTAATCTAGTTAGGAGGATAAGGTAGTCGTTAAACTTATTTAGCTCGACGCCAAACATCATGACCTCTTTGGTGTCTCTAGGCGGCGTCAATTTCTTACCATCACGAAATCCGTCTGCTAGTTTGTTTTCTATAATAAAAAAATAAAATAAATAGTACTTTGCACTGGTACTGAGTAGTTTGACTAGACTAGTACATAAGTTTATACTCAAAAGAGTTTAATTCTCCAAATGACAACTAAAAAATGACTTTCTTGAAGTACGTATCGCCATTAGAAAATCCGTTAGCTTATGTATCGTCCAATACTTTAAAAAAACAACAACTCATGATTTACATCGTCTTACCGCTGTTATTTATGTAATAGGTGTTGCAGATCAATGGAATCATACACTTTTCCGTACACATTACGTTTTTTAGGAAAATTGTGTCAAATTTCTACCATGATCACCGGAAAACATGGATATGGATATATGCGTATGCGCACGATCCGCGGCGGCCGGAGTCCGACTACAGCTGCACGTAGGACGAGTGCCGTCCGCGGCCGCGACGTTTGACCTTATTTAATTAGTCCGTTTTTACTGTTCCAACATAACACATCATATTAAAATGTGTGCCGCCTAATTCATTGTTACCAACACAATTGTTTTACTTGCACGTTACACCAAATTAACATACTCACATTATTTGACAAGACTTTTAGAAATAAAGGAAGCGAACAATGATTTTGGTGTGTAGATTTGACACCTAGGCAGTAAAATACTATAGTACATACATATATACATATCTTCACGCCAAGTCCCTTACGGGGTAGGCACAGAGTATCGAGTGCCAGACCTCTAGATCCTGACAAACCTGTCTTGCTTCCTTCACATTCATTACCCTTTTCATACAAACACGCCGGTTTCGAAGACTCTTGACACCACCCTCGGATAAGATCTGATCGTGAAATGTCAGCCTTGGTCTCCCCGGGTACCTACATCCATCCACATTCGCATTGTATATCTGCTTTGTTAATCTTTCATCTGTCATTCTTTCCACATGACCGAACCAGCGGAGCATGCCCTTTCGCATTTTAACACCAACACTTTCTTTCAATCCCACTCTTTCTCGGATCTCACTGTTACGAATGCGGTCAGCGAGCTTTGCACCACAGATTTTCCGTAGTGCTCCCATTTATAATATAGTATTTTGTAAAAAAAAAAGCAAACATACAGACATTTTGGCATTTAGATTTGACGAACACGTCGCCAGTGAATAAAGTGGAGTATTTTTCGAAAAAGGAAATTGTTTTAACGCACACATCGCTTGTGGAACAATCTAGAGATTTTTTGGTAAGCAAACACACATAGAGATACCGGCATATAGATTTGACAATTGTAGCTTGAGCGAAATCGAGATTGTTTAAAAGCAAAGGGATAAATATATCGCAAAAACATTGCTAGTGTAACAATATAGAAATTATTTACAAAGCAAACGGACATCTGTGTCCGTCGGTGTATAGATTTCTCGAACACAAATAGTGAAACAATCTAGAGATATTTTAAAAAGCAGACGCATAGAGATCTATATAAGATCTATATCAGCGTATAGATTTCTCGAGCACATTAGTAGTGAAACAACCTAGAGATATTTTAAAAAGCAGACGGACAGAGATATCGGCGTATAGATTTCTTGAACACTTCCCTACTGAAACAATCTGGAGACTGTTTAAAAAGCAAACGGATAGAGATATCAGCGTATAGATTTCTCGAGCACATTAGTAGTGAAACAACCTAGAGATATTTTAAAAAGCAAACGGACAGAGATCCCGGTAAATAGTTTTAACGAACACATCACTAGTAAAAAAACTAGAAATTGTTTAAAAAGCAAACGGACAGAGATATCGGTGAATAGATTTCTCGTTCACATTAGAAGTGAAACAACCTAGAGATATTTTAAAAACCAAACGGACAGAGATCCCGGTAAATAGTTTTAACGAACACATCACTAGTAAAAATACTAGAAATTGTTTAAAAAGCAAACGGACAGAGATATCGGTGTATAGATTTCTCGAGCACATTAGTAGTGAAACAACCTAGAGATATTTTAAAAAGCAAACGGACAGAGATCCCGGTAAATAGTTTTAACGAACACATCACTAGTAAAAAAACTAGAAATTGTTTAAAAAGCAAACGGACAGAGATATCGGTGTATAGTTTTCTCGAGCACATTAGTAGTGAAACAACCTAGAGATATTTTAAAAAGCAAACGGACAGAGATCCCGGTAAATAGTTTTAACGAACACATTACTAGTAAAAAAAACTAGAAATTGTTTAAAAAGCAAACGGACAGAGATATCGGTGTATAGATTTCTCGAGCACATTAGTAGTGAAACAACCTAGAGATATTTTAAAAACCAAACGGACAGAGATCCCGGTAAATAGTTTTAACGAACACATTACTAGTAAAAAAACTAGAAATTGTTTAAAAAGCAAACGGACAGAGATATCGGTGTATAGATTTCCCGAAGATATCCCTAGTGAAACAATCTAATTACCCAAAACTTAATATTTATAAAAATAATGTTTACTGCATGTCTGTTCGTATATACAAACAAATTCCTGATAATCTCAAATCACTTCCATTAAAATGATTTCGAAGTTAGGTATTTGACTAGTGTGTCAAGGATTTTCTTGTAGATAAGAATTTTTAGTAAAATCATTGTAATAATTATTAACCAAATATAATGAAAGTTACGGTTGCCGGGGAGTTTGTTTGTTTCGCCGTTTCTTCTCCTGTCTGGCTAGGTTTGGAAACGGTGGTAGTTTCGGTAGACAGGGTTAAATTCAAAGTGTTTGGTAATAAACAATTAAACTAGTTATAAATATAAATAATTGGCTTAAAAGTTAACGTATATGTAATCCTATTAATATTATAAATGCGAAAGTTTGTATGTATGGATGTATGGATGTTTGTTACTCTTTCACGCAAAAACTACAAAGCCGATTACGATTAAATTTGGTATGTAGGTAGCTGAAGACCCAGAATATAGGCTACTTTTTATCCCGGAGTTCCCGCGGGATTGAGACTTACGCGGGTGAAACCGCGGGGCGCAGCTAGTTAAATAATATTTTTTATAAACATTAGAATATTTGCGCACCAAAATATGGTAGAATATGTTGATATACTTAAATATTTTTGTAACATCTCATTTACACAAATATTCCGCAAATAAATAATTTTCTTTCTTTTTTCTTTTTAGGATAATCAAACAGAACCAAATGACCAACCTTAACATAAAATTACATTAGTTATTTGATAACTTGCATACAACAGAACGCATTTGAACTCTTCAATAGATTGAAGGACGATATTTTAACATAATTCACAATCACAACTCAGTAAATTGCAAGAAACCGACTTCGATTTCAATATAACCTCGTCTAATTACATCAAAAATTAAGTACTTTCCACGACATCCATTTGATTCCACCAGCAGACTTAGACTTGACTCTTTTTAAATCTCAGATAAAAGTAGCTACAAATTTAGGTTTTTCATTCTTCGAATATCGACACTGATATAGGTACGTTTTGAAAAAAACCGGTGCCATAGGATAGCACTACAAAAAACACAGGTATCATTCTTTGTAAACTTGACATTTAAATATTAGAATAGTATGAAAGTTTCACTTCAAAATGCTTAATATATTGCGCGCGATGATATGTGCGGTAGATCTTCAAGCTAGCTCACAGCGACACCGCATGCCGGCCATATAGCGTCCGACGAAACAAAACTCACAAAGAACACAGTATGATATTTGGCGATAACATACAGTGGTTTTTTATGGACATAACTGGGAATCAATACATCACAGAGAGATGTGATGATATTTCTCTCATACGTGATAAATCAGTTTCTCATACTCGTCCGTCGGTAAATAAGTCGGGTCAGCTAGTTATAAGTAAAACTGAGCTTCAAAAAGTTACAGAAAGTATTTATAAATTTCGTCATAAGAACAAAATCCGTGCTCGATGTTCACACCTACAAAGTGGTGTTTGAGCTATTTTCGGACACGGTTCAACCACCTCGACGGTAGCGTCCGTTTCTGCAACTGGGACCATGAATTAACAATATTTTATTGAACTTGTCTTCTGAATTTATGTACAAAAGATGCCTTAGATATGTACTATTTGTGAGACTTTTATTTTATAGAATAATACAGACAGTTTATGATAAGTTAAGTGAACAGCCACATCGTACAGTTATATTGAAAAGTGGCTATACTTTCAACCATTTAACAATTTATTTCACTTTTTACGGTTTTAAAAAGTTTTGAAATTACAAAATTCTCTCACAGGAGGATATCAAAAAATCAACTTACTTTTTAATGAAATTAAAAACATTTCACCCAAGTTTTCCCTTAAACGTCACCTTTCTCCATATCTGGCAGACTATACGTATATCAGACATTACATAATTTGTGTTATTACTATATTAACATGGTATTTATTTTATTACTAGCTGTCCCGGCGAACTTCATTCCACCCGTTCAGTTTGTATGGGAAAAAGTAAAATGTTGTTTTTCTTAGTTTTCTCGCAAGTTTTTTCATTTTTCTTATCTTTTAAACTTTCCCTGGACTTGAACAAATAATTTAGAATCAAAATTAGCGAAATCGGTTCAGCCGTTCTTGAGTTTTAGCTAGACTAACAAACAGCAATTGATTTTTATATATATAGATTGTAACACAATTTGTTCACATTTTTTACCCCCATCCAACTAAGCTCTCTTAATAAGTTAGGTTGACTGGTAGAGAATGCCATACTGCATTAAGTACACCTTTGTACACTATTGTGCATAATTTTTAAATAAATAAATAAAACCTACTTATACACAACTTACTAACGCAACGTCTATAACGCTATGTTAGTAAGTTAGTGGCATAAATAATATTTAACTTATAAATAGTGACAGCCATAGTAACTGTTTTATTTTCACGTCCGGAAAGTAGAGCAGACGTTTGACTCGCGCACTAGATCACAGATAGCGACGCACCTGTAACGTCTATGGTGTCTATAGGTAATGTTTATATCTTACCATTAGGGGAGCCACGTGCTTGTTCGCTATCTTTTGCCATAAAAAAAATAAAACGAAGAATATACTGTCTGAGCGAACAATCACTTTAATCACTTTATAAACACAATTTTTCTGCCTACCCCGTAAGTGACTTGGCGTGAAGATATGTGTGTGTGTTTCTTTTTTAGGATAGTTCTCTAATTATGATGATTATTTACAGCAATGGGCACATAATAAGATAGTGATTTTACAAAACAAGATTTTTTCTAATTTACTTACATTTATGTGGGTAGGTGCAAAATATTCGGACGCGTCACTATGCGCACAAAGAAAATATATATCTGCCGGTGAAACTTATTGAAAAGGAACTATAAAGTAACACAAAAAGTAACAATACGGTTATCTCTGCAGGAGCCGCGGGTCTCACCCCCCGGGAGATGTACTCGCATTTAAAATTCGTATGCTTTGGTCACACTAGTTTTACAACTTTTATATCTGTAGATTTTGCTACATTGCGACTCTTTTATTGAGGTTCGATGTGGACGTTTCCTGAAGTGACTTTATGTTTAATGAAAATCCATTTCAAGTTATTTTGATTCTTGGTCAAGATTTTATATCTTACTAGCTTTTACACGCGGCTACACTCGCGATTAAATATTCAAAAAATCGCGTTATTAAAAAATATTTTAAGTTACTTTTATTGCCTTCAGGAATATGTGTACAGTGCATGTACTTTACTCTTTTTACACTTTGTACTTTTATTTTTAAATTGGTTCAGCTAATCTCAATTTAAGCGAAATGATTAATTATGTGTAATAACAACTCTATATAGATATCTTTAAAATACACTCGGATTTCCGAAGTTTGACGAATATAGTCGAAGCGCATAATTTAAATAGTATTACTGTACAAAGTTTCATGTTGATTGGTTAGGTAGTTTTCGCGTGAAAGTGTAACAAACAATCTTACATTCGGATTTATTATATTATTTGGGATTCTCTACTTTTCTATAGCATGTTATCAGCTTAAATTAAAACGTAGGTGCTGTTATCTCTGCAGGAGCAACAAGGCTGAACTAGGGCTGTCAAACGGGTAGTCTAATATTTGTGGGTACGATTTTATAACGTCGGAATTTGGGAATATCATCATTCAACAAAAAATGTAGTTCATAAAAAATATTTTCAGCATCTTCACGCCCATATCCCCGAAGAGGGAGGTAGAGGCACAACCAAGGCACCCACGACTAGCCGAAGACACTAAGTCCCACAATGTGATAGGTGGCAAGCCTATCGCCAACCGGGCACATTTCCAATCCCGAGCAACATTTTTTTTTGAATTAGAAAATGAGAAAACCTCAATTTTCTTTTTGTTGCCCGACCCGGGTTTCGAACCCGGGACCTCATTCAGTCAAGTCCAACAACTGAACCGTTAGACCACAAAGGCGATTTTCATTTGTTAAATTTCAACTTTTTTCACAAAAACCTGCTCTTTTGGAAAATCTGAAATCACGTATAACATTTATTAAGGAGTTTTTATTAACTTCTTTGATATCTACATATCCACCTTACGGAATTTTAAAGCATATTTACACACATATGTAGGGCCGTTTTTTAAAAAAAATGAATCTTCAGTATTTGGCTTCCAACTCAAAATACTTTGTTTTTTAAAGTTTTTATCCCAGAAGATGCGAAAACGGTTAAAGCTACACGAAAGTGATTGTCCTTCTTTAAAATTTCTATATAGAATAGTTATAGTATATATCTATCTTTTAAGGTTAACTTACTATAGCTAACACTTTTTAAGGTTTTTAAGGTTATTAATAATATGGTTTCTTTCTAAATAGAAAGAATAGTTGGCGATAGTATATATCTATCTTTTAAGGTTAACTTACTATAGCTAACACTTTTTACGGTTATTTTAAGGTTATTAATAATATCGTTTCTTTCTAAATAGAAAGAATAGTTGGCGATAGTATATACCTATCTTTTAAGGTTAACTTACTATAGCTAACACTTTTTACGGTTATTTTAAGGTTATTAATAATATGGTTTCTTTCTAAATAGAAAGAATAGTTGGCGATAGTATATATCTATCTTTTAAGGTTAACTTACTATAGCTAACACTTTTTAAGGTTATTTTAAGGTTATTAATAATATGGTTTCTTTCTAAATAGTAAGGATAGTTGGCGATAGTATATATCTTAAGGTTAACTTACTGTAGCTAACACTTTTTAAGGTTATTTTAAGGTTATTAATAATATGGTTTCTTTCTAAATAGAAAGAATAGTTGGCGATAGTATATATCTATCTTTTTAGGTTAACTTACTATAGCTAACACTTTTTAAGATTATTAATAATATGGTTATTATTTATTTAAAATAATGATTATTTTTTGCCAAAGCGTTTTCATATACATAATATTAGTCATTAACCAAAGAACGCATATTCATCGAAAGTTTTGAATTTTGAACATTTCCATGTTTCCATGTTTTAGGAGATATCATAGTTTAAAAAAAAGCTCGCGACGAAATAATGAAGTAGGTACACGTGCGGACAATGTGATGTAAGATGTAGCTGACTGTGTACCGGCAGCAAGTTGTGACTTCCAATATTACACATTAAAATAATACATATAAAGGAAAAACATATTTCAGAACGTACTTCGCTTTCCTAAAAGATTTAAGTTTTTAAATTAAATTATTTTAAATTTCTGCTTTGTCGGAACATTTTTTCGGGACCTTTGTATTACATACAAAATTTTCGAACACTTCCTCTTCCTTCCTTCCTTCTTCCTTTTCATACGAATCCCGACCAACTGGGTGTACTTGTATTTTAAAATTTCTCGTAAAAAAAAAAAACTCGTCGTTGATAACGTTTAAGAATTCAGCGAAGTTGTACAAAAAAACTGTAGATTTTTTAAAATTGCGACTAAATATGACCGAAGAGCCCCCTTTATTTCAAAAGGAATACATGTCCTAACCGGTCTAAAAGATGTATTGAGAATTTTATATTTGTCACAAATAAAATGTCGAAGTCTAAATCAGAAGAGGTCTTTACAGTGATACGGAAAGTAATAATACAGTTATCTTGACAGAAGCCACGGGTCCCAACTCCCGGGAGATGTACTCGCATTTTAAAATTCGTTTGCTTTAGTTCCACGAGTTCCAGGAGTTCCAGAACTTTTATCTTACTTCGTCGGTGATGACATTAGGATATCGGCGGATCGAAAAGAAATATCGGTAGATATTTGTTACGTTGCTACTCGTTTATTTGAGTTGGGTTTGAACTACGTTTTCTAAAGTAAATTATTTATCTTTGAGTTTAATGAAAGTCTGAATTCTTGTTGTGTCCTCGTTTTAAAATTGGATTCCTTTTTGTATGAGAAGTCAGCGAACAAGCACACGGCTCTCCTGAGGATAATACATAACCGCATATACCGGCCTATGTACACCATAGATTTATTTATTTATTTAATTCTTTATTGTACACAATTTATGACTTAAAATATGGACAGTGATAAACAGAAATGCACAAAAGGTGGGCTTATCTCTAGGTCTACAGATTTCTTCCAGCCAACCCTAAAATTTAGAATAGGCGGCGGGAATTTCTTACCATCAGGAAATCCGTCTGCTTGTTTGCCTTCCAATGTCATAAAAAAAAACATTCATTATGTATTAAAAAGTATTTGTTTACTTATTGATTATTTATTAAATTATGGTTCTTTATTTTTTTTATTAATGATTATATTAAATATTAATTGTAATATTTGTCTAGGGGTATTTCCAAGAGATAATGGGAATTTTACGGGTTTTTTATTTCAGCACTGGGGAGAAAAAACTCTGAGAGTTGGAAACACACAGGGCCGAGCGGGATTCACTTGTAGTAAAGACGTACTTACTTAAACTAGTGGTCGACCATTAATTCGACCGTAATAAATTCATAAGTTATTCAATATAAATTGTTAAAATATAATGTTCAATATTCTAAAGGTTTTACTGCAAATTATCTTTTTGATAAGAACGTCATCTTCATTTGTCTAGACCAACTTCTTTGTTTCCCAACAGAATGAATATAGTTTATGCGCCATCTGTTGTTTTTTTATCGTTATGTTTTTGTTTGTTTGTGTCGAATTGATGTTTTATTTTTTTATTTAGTGCACTTTATCACCATTTTTATTGAGAAATATTAGCGTTTTGCACTTTTCCTAGACATAAACTACAAGTATGTCAAATTTCATACTCCTCCGTCCGCGCAATTTTCATAAAAAGGGATCCAAAGCTTCACGTATTAATGTTATGATTATTTTAAGGTACGTATGTATATCTTATCATAGTGTGCGTGATAGCAAAATCGAATTGGTCAACACTAAGCATAAAAGATTTTGTACAACTTTAGGCAAATAATTGTACAATTTAGTAATTATTAGATTTATAATAGTAAAGCTTGCTCGCCTTCGTGAGTTGCAAGAACTGAGCCCTTACCATGAGTTTACGGCTTGTCAAGTTTACTATACTCGCCACCTTCTCTATAAATTATTTGTGTAAAAACTTCGAACAGCGCCTCTATCGGTAACTAAGAGAAACACATTTTTTAGACCAAATGTGCCATACATTTCGACACGTGACTTATCGAACGTAATCTGTACCAACTCAGGGTAAAGGCTCTGTAACAGTTATATAAAAATATATAAACAGCTATATCTAAATTTAGAGTACTTCTTTAAAGTAGTTCTTAGAGTACGTCTCGTATAAACGTGCGTATCTTGAAAATTGAAATTATATTCATTAAAATTAACATAATTTTATAGCCCAACTCATCTTTTATTGTCGTATAGAAATAAGTAATTGTCTAATTAAATATTGTCGTGTGTGTATTAGATATATGTTACATAAACAACGATATAAAAAAACAAAAAATTCCAAATGCCATCATTAAAAAAGGCCATTTGATGTTAAGGTTTTATCTCCTCTTTTTATTTTCAAGTGCCCTGTAACGACACCTTTTATTTTTTAATGTGTTGGGCTTATTCCTTTTTACGGCTTATTTTAAAGTAAAATGACTTCGTTAAAATACTTTGTGCAAAGAATTTGTTATGTGTTTTTTGTGAGTTTCCCTTGGTTATCCTGCAGTATCAATACCCATATTAATACTTCGCCTTTTTATACCTGAATATGGAATATAACAATAATATAATATGGAATAGCCCTCTGCCAGACAGCACGTAAGAGTCAAGCGTAGGTTAAATAGCACATCACCAACACTTGCTCTGGTGGTAGACTGCTGTGCAGCAACTTGCACAGGTAGGTAGGGCTAATCCTCCACCTAACCTATTTCTGCCGCCGTAATGATTCTGTCATATTTCCGTCTGGAGGATAGGATACCTAGTATACTTGCACAACTAGACAAACACCCCGGCCATAGAACAGCGACGCACCTATAACATCTAGGGTGTCTATAGGCTACGGTTATCTCTTAACATCAGGATGTTTTCTGGGCCTGTTCAGTGACCACCAATATAAAAAAAAACTATACCAATTGTCTTCGGCTAGTCGAAGTAGGCGCCTGTTATGGGTGTGAAGATACTTTAAAAAAACTAGTTTGATTTTTTTATCCCCAATAAAATACCAAATGGAACTGGTAAATGCCTTTGGCTACGTAAAACGCCCCCCAGTGTACGAAAGTTTCAGTGTTAAAAACCAGTGAACTAACGAACAATTAACATAAGCACAACGGAATACGGATCGTAACAACGTTTGTCTCCGGCGAGAGATTACGACTGGTTTGTTAGAAATTATAATGTTACGGACGTTTTCGAGAGAAGGTCTAAGTAAATGTTTTGATGTTATTTCACAAATTTCCCGTGTGTTAGTTGTTGAGCTACTTTGCAGATTATACCATCTGCTACCGGGCAGCTCGTAAAAGGCGAGCATAGGTGACACTAACACTGTAACATCCAAGTAAGTGGTGTGAGAGATTGGTACAACCGTCTTACACATTCCTACCTTTTTTTTATGTCATTGGAAGGCAAACAAGCAGACGTATTTCCTGATGGTAAGAAATTCCCGCCGCCTAGAGACACCAAAGGTGGTAATGGCGCGTTGCCAACCAGAGGCCGGGATGTTAGGCCTTGAGCAAAAGTAAGTTTACCGGCTACCTCACCCTCCGAACCGGAACACGTCATGACGTTATGGAGGCAGGAATAGGTGAGGCGATGGTACCAATCCGGGTGAGTCGCTGCGAAACTCTACCACCTAGTCAGATGTCACGGTGTTAGTGACAGCAAGCCTATGCTCGCCTTTTACGAGCTGCCTGGCACAGGAAGGCAGATGGTCTATTCTACCGAACAGGAGCCCGAACCAACACGGGGGAAATACCTGATGCTGCAATAACGTTAGCGCTTGCTGTTGATGTGTTTCGGTTCGAGGCTAAGGTAGCCAGTAAACTTTTAGTCGAGGCCTAACAGCCCAGCATCAGGTTGCCAGCGCGCCGTTACCACCTTGGTTGTCTCTAGGTTGCGTCAATTTTTACCTCCAGGAAATCTGTCTGCTTGCTTGCCTTCCAATATCATAAGAAAATATTTATCTTCCTTCAATCAAGTGTGGACTTAATAATGTAATGTAGATTCTGCCCTCCCCTGTTGCACGGAATACCCGGATGGCAAGCACTGACATTATAGCGGGAAAAAATATGTAAACTTGTGATACTAATATATGTAAAGTACTGTAATGACCTAGGAATGACACATTATATTTGAAAACTAGCTTAGCCGTAACTATTACCATAAATATATATGTACCATATACATTTACATTCATATGCATATAATAAAAAGTTGTTGTTTTTAATATTACAAACAGACACTCTCATTTTGTTGATTTATTCGTGAGCGACGGCACTCGATACGGTCTGTCTATTTTGTATGGGACTTGGCGTGAAAATATGCTGTGTTTAAGTTTTTATTTTTTTAATCAAGAATTATCTGAAAATTACATTTTTGATTACAGCGCCATGAAAATAATGCTCGGAAAGCTCCCGCGACCCTGGATAGTAGATGATGCCAAGGACGACGGCTACACGGCATTGCACCTGGCAGCGTTTAACAACCACGCAGAGGTTGCAGAACTGCTGGTGCGTGGCGGCGCGCGGCCTGACCTGCAGAACGCCAACCTTCAGACCGCTCTACACCTTGCTGTGGAGAGGCAGCATACACAGATTGTGCGCCTCCTCATAGCTCATGGGGCAAATCTTAATATTTGTGACAAGGTAATAATGAAATTAACGTTTTTTATTGTAACTTTTATAGCGTGATAGTATCGTTCCGAAAAATAGTATCCTCACTGTATCCGAGAACCACACAAACTTCTTGGTCGAGTGGCTAGCGAACACGCCTAACTACATCGATCAACCGCGAGGCTCAGGTTCGATTTCCGACGAGGGCGGGCATTTGTGTGATGTCTGCATTTCCGGGTCTGGGTGTTTATTAAATTTGTTCTGGTATTTATTTAGCTATGTATTAGTATTGTTGACTAACACCCATACCACAAGCATATCACTTGCTTACTTTGGGGTTAGATTCAATTTGTACGACTTGCCCAGGGATATTTACTTACTTATTTATTTTACCACACTTTTTTCTTAAGAATCTTACGACAATCTAAAAAAAAATTAATTTCATTAATGTTTTGGAAAGGCCAGATTTAGTGGTCTGAAAGCCTCGGAAAAACAAAGGTCTCAATTTTTCCAAATGAATGAGCAATTTTTTTCAGTCCAGTTACTATTAATACTTAAGAACAAGAAATGTAATCATGTTTGTTTAAAAGTACTGCAGGTTAAAGTAAAATAAAAAAAATATCATGGGAAAAGAAGTTTACTAGTGTGTACTAGTCAGCATTTAATAGATTTTTAACAAAGTCTCTAGTGTGGTGGCCCCTCTGGGCTTTCAAGCCGGTTGCCTTCTCCTAAATCAGGCCCTGGTAGTCATACCTATTTAGATACAGGTTTTTAATTGTCACTTTTCACAATTAACAGAAATTCTTCATTTTGTACAGGTACCATTGAGACCATAGACCGCTCCATCTGGTATATTGAAGGCTAAATCCTGTTTACATTTTTTTTATTATCATCGAAAGGCGAACAAGCAGACATATTTGCTAATAGCAAGAAGTAAAAGTAACCTGTATACAACTGAAACGTTACTGATGCATTCATATAAGATAGCGGTACCACCATCGCTATTACCATAAATGTTGTTGGTATATCTTGTGGCCGGAATCTTAGCCAGTATAATACCTTTCCCTTTAACTCAAATACAAAACCTTCAATTCAAAAACAAAAATGGCTAATAATGGCTCCCCGTGTTGGTCCGGGCTCCTTTGTAGTATAGACCATCTGCCTTCCTTGCCAGGCAGCTCGTAAAAGGCGAGCAAAGGCTCACCTTCACTAACACCGCGAATTCTGACTAGGTGGTAGAGTTTAGCAGCGACTCGCCCGGATTGGTACCACCGCCTTACCTATTCCTGCCGCCATAACGTCATAACGTGTTTCGGTTCGGAGGGTAAGGTAGTCGGTAAACTTACTTTTGCTCGAGGCCTAACATACCGGCCCCAGGTTGGCAACGCACCATTACCACCTTTGGTGTCTTTAGGCGGCGTGAATTTCTTACCATCAGGAAATCCGTCTGCTTGTTAGCCTTCCAATATCATAAAAAAAAAAAAACTGACGTTTCGTAGACCTGAATAGACAACACGGTGGTACTAATATAAGAAAGCTGCTACATGATATCTACTACCTACTAAAATTTGCAACTCACTGTGTAACTTCATTAAGTTAACTTCATTAACTTTCATTTATTCCACTACTATTACTGTC
>NJDD01001352.1:0-15471 GCA_002245505.1 Calephelis nemesis
TACTCTCTGCCTACCCCGTAAGGGACTTGGCGTGAAGATATGTATGTATGTGTGTTCATTTCATAAATAAGCCGGAACAGAATATTTCCGACATATACAAGGTGCTGGGTTTTGCTGCAAGAAGTCTCTTATAGAGATAGTAATGTTTGTAAGTATAGTACAGTTTAAAGGACCTTCATTAGCAGATGTTTGACCAAGTGTCGGCTAGACACGCCACATTATGCTAATAAAAAAGACGGCCATAAGCCATTATTTAAATTATTTGTTAGACCGCCATATAGGAAATAGTAATATCAAAATATTTTGCAGATTTTATCATGGGATAAATTACTACGAATTCGGATATTTTTGTTTCAATTTAACTCCGACTAAGTAGATTTTAAATCTATGTGTGCTAAAAATGAAATTTAAATGTACAAACTGAAAGAATCAATAAAAAGTTTTTAAAAACTGTATGAAGTTTAATATGGTACTGTAATATTAAAAACTAACAACCGATACCCTATGTATACCAGTACATAGCCATTTAATCTTGTCGAGTAGCACGAAATTTTATAAAATTTTAGATTTAGGTTCTGCAAATCCCCTATTTTTTATTCTTGTGTAGAACGCTACTTTTGTCATAATAACTCTTTTAGGTTTTATGCTAGAGACTTTTACTAAAAACTACAGATAATAAAGATTTTTGTAAGTACTCCAAAAAAGTAAATTTGCCAATAAATTATTAGGTACTTTGCTTTTATTGCGTGTATATCATATATCCAAGTAAAAAAGTACAAATTAAAACTATTTTTTAAAAGTATATAATTCGCTTACTTTGGAGTTAGGTTCAATTGGTGTTACTTGTCCAGGTTATTTATTCAGGGCGCCAGAAGACACGGCGTCCCACACGCTGGGAGAGTGCGTCGCATTCGAACAACAGCGGCGTACACTCTCAGCGGTCGTAGGAGAGGACCTCTCGCTGCCGAGCGTTGTTAACGCTATGCTCGGTAGTGACAGGTCCTAGCAGGCGGTGGTCTCCTTTTGCGAAGACGTGATGACGCAAAAGGAGACCGCGGAGCGGGCCCGGGAGGACGATCCCAACTCAGGCCCGCTCCGGCGCAGGCGGACCGGGGGCGCGAGAAGGCGGTTCATCCGCCTTCAAAGTGCTTCCGGTGCGGGGCTGCCGGGGGGAGTCGGGGGACTTCCTCTGGCCAGCACGGCCTCGCATGCCTGGGAAGCGACTCTAATGGCCGGAGTCGCTACTCTTTTAGCGCGGGAGGAGGCCCGGTGAGGACCGGGCCGTAGCCGCGGAGATGTCAACGCGACCCCATCTCGCTCCTTGCCGGGCGGCAGGAAGGTCATCGTGTGGTTTTTAGTCGGTTCGAGTCCGACATAACCCGCCGTTCTCCCCCGAGAGCGGTGGGTATCCGGGGGGATTTTCCACACGTTAAAAAAAAAAGGTTATTTATTCAAGTCATATTTATGCGATTTGTGTTATTTTTTTATAAAATACGTATCATTTTTTGAATCATTATCGAATCATATAAATCAATCCGCAATATTCTGCGCTATAACACAAACCGCATACCTACGTTCTAGCAAATCCTACATGAGAGGTTTTGGTTTGAACCACGGTCTTTATGTCGTTTTGTACGACCGGGAAGATCTGTCCTTCTTAGCCCTGTGCGTGTGCGTGTGTGTGAACCCCCCATCATATTATTATCAAAGATTCTGATTCCATACACACATGGATACGTGAGAAACAATAACTTTTGTTTGCAGCTGGTTAAAAATATCAATGATTACATGTTACGAGATACCAAGTCGGAACTTACATAGACTATTAGGTATTAAAATTTAGCGTCTCAACATTCGGCCATTTTCCAATTGAGTCCTATTTAGAAGTGACAATTACTGCCCACGACGAACAAAAATGGTCATATTGCTTCGTATTGCGACACTTTTAGGAAGTTGGGTTTTGGGTGGGTATGTATTAGACAGTAGACTACGACTTTGACGTAGAACCTGCAATATACTTTAATAGTTATATTAGATTTGTTGTCGGATGTGTGATTATGTTTGTCGGATTTTAATGAAACATTGCGTAAATTTGAAGTCAAATCCATTTTTTCTATTCTGCTTGTTATATCATAACTTGGCCAGATTACCTTGATTTCAAGTAGTGCAAGAAATACTTTCCTCCAGTCCTTTATTCGTCAACTGACGATGTTATTTATTGGGCTGAAATTCAATAAAATCCGTATCCGTTCTGTGTAAAACGAAATATGCGTACAAACATACAAATTATCGCTTTTTATACTTCTAGGAGATGTTTGTCTTGAGATTCTTTTCTAAAATTTCCCAAAAGTTTTTCAGAGTACAGTACCCTTTTTTCCTCAACTTATGACGTAATTTATTGGGCCAAAATTCACTAAAATCCTTAGCCGTTCTATGTGAAAACAAAACATCTATACAAACATACAAATCATCGCATTTTTTTTATGTTAGAAGATGTTGTTTTTAGATTGTTTTCTATAAGTACTGATTTTTTTAAATTAGTTAAGTAGTTCTAAATATTACTTTACTACAACATATTAATAAGAATTCATGAAGATTTACTTGGCACCACCAAATCCATCATAACTCTTTTAATTTGAATCTGTATAGAGCATAAAAACCTATTGTTTTGCGGTTCAGCTCACGTATTCCAAGGCCACCGTTCCACTCGAGTGGCCAACTGTGATGGCTGACCACTGACTCACCACTTAACCTGGTTACGGAGTTCGGGCTTTATTGACGGAAGAGAAACAATAAAAACTTCGAGATAAACATTGAATGAATAATGCTATTTCCATAATTCACTCGTTTTTATATGAGCCCAAAAAGTAGATCGTAATTTTAATATCAGGTTACTCCGACATTAAACTTTCATTAAACCTTGTTAAGTTAGACCTTTCAATTGATGAACTGATTAGTTTTGATCTAATGGATTGTTATTAATAGTGTTAATGATTTAACAATCCAACCGGCTATAATATAATGCTTTTGGTTTATAGACGTCCTGGTATAATAAATATTGGTATAATATAGGTAATACGGGCAGGGACCTTGCGCGAATAAAACGGCGCAAGGCGCTTACGCGAATGTTCGTGTTGTCATGTTTGTGTACGATAGCGCAATAAATGAATATTGTATTCTACACATAAATTATTACAGTACTTCAATACTGATAATTAAAGCAATTTGTGCAAAATTACTCCCTAATTACTCCCAAAATTACGCTTCTGCCCGTGCAACCCGTCGCTTGTTTGTAAAATCCAGCCATACATAAAATGAAGTTAAGAGGTTAGTTTTTTGTTTACAGAGGCAAAGACTGTCGTAGCAACCTATATCTGTTGCCGACTGGTGAAATAGTTTACTTCGTAGCAGCTGTGGTAGTGCTGTTCAACGTGGAAGAACAATGTCAGAGGCACTACACCGGACATACTGATGACGTCAAGTGCATCGCTGTACATCCAAATAAATTAATAATTGCCAGTGGACAGTGCGCGGGACATGATCGACTAGATGCCAGGGTAAATACATAATATATTAAATTACCATTTGCGAGAAGAACTGTGTTGGATCTTTACTCTGGACACACCGACGACGTACAGCTCATCATTGTATATTCCAATCTAGTATACAGTACATATTATAAAACAAAATCCACCGATCGCGTCTGTCTGTATGTCTGTTTGTTGGCAATAAACTCAAAAACTACTAAGCGGATCTTATGCCGTTTTCACCGTTAGATAGCGATTGCCGACTAAGATTTATATGTGTGACTTATTAAAGTTTTATGCCATAAAATATACGATATTTATTCACCCTGTAAAAAACGACGAGCATAACGTTGAGAGCTTTCTCCGATGACTGCAAAAACCCTTGGAGTTATGACAAAAGAATGTATGAAGAGTTTTACTTACCTTAACAAAAAAGTCCGCTATTGCATACGTATATCTTTTCAAGATAACTAACTATGCCCATTTTAAAGTTTTAAAAATTGACACTTTATTGCGTTATTTGCAAAGTTGTACTTAAAAGCATACAGTATTAACCAGTGTCACATAAAATACCGATAATTAGAAGTGAATATCGATTAGTAAGGTATACAAATACTGACACATAGTGAGAGGGCAGGGTTAAAGAAATGGCAGCGTGGTTTAAGTATTTTGCCTCTTATTCTTCGCCATATTTCAAATATCAATAAAAAATAACAAAAACACTAATTATAAAATTTGTAGAATTTTGTCTCACATTATCTATTGTTATAAGTAGGTCAACGAACAATGAGTAGAAATAAATCTGTGTTTATTATAATGTATTTTAATTTAATAATATTTAATTAAATATTTGTGTCAAGGTAATGTTTAAATTTGCATTAAGTATTTCTTTGTCACAAGTCGATAAAAACTAAATTATTCTTAAACAATTTCAATACAACTGAAAAACTTAATAATAATATTTATGTCATTAAATTTGATGTATTTCTAATAATTTTAATGTATTTTTTAAGTTTTGTAAATTTTGGTCCAGTTAAAAATATTGAGTCGTTAAATATTCTATTAAATTATTCTTTAATTACCTTGTGGAAATATGATATGTTAGAGTTCATTTCGCGGTCATATAGATAGTAAACAAAAATCAGCTAAAGCTAAACCAAATCAGCCCAAAAACTTAAGGCATCTACAAATTAGTTTCTAGGATTTTCTCAGTTATAAATGATCAATGTTTCATTAATATAGAATCGATACTTGCTTTCGTGTGTACCATTAATATCTTTGGTGTCAGAATATGACTTGTTTTTTTTATTATAAGCAAAACCAGTTTGCATGTTTTTCATAAACAAATCAATTTCCTTTTTTTTTAGCATCTTAGATTATCATCTTTTTTCAAACGTCATTTTGTTTAGCCTTTTATTTTTTAACTTTTCATTCTATTTTACGTCGTTTATATTTTAGTTTACTATGTCAATATTGTGAATCTATAGTACTATAACAATGAGATTAGTGGTATATGATATTATATTTTATTCCGTGTCGTAGCCTCTCAGATATCGGCTAATGATCCTATCTCCTTTGGTTACCGTTTCTAAGATTGTTATTAATGGTATCATGTAAATAAAAAAGTTTGTTTAAGAATTTGTTAATTTTAGTTTTGTAATTGATATCTCGAATTTACCTATACCATTTTCATAGCATCAGTGGTCGTTACTGTCGTATTCCGATCTGAAGTGTAGGTAGGGTAGCCGCTTAAGATACCAATTTTTTTGGCATACTAGTGAGAACAGTATAGGCTACATGTGTATGTGTGTGTGTGTGTGTGCAGCCGCACGTGCGCGTGTGGAACTCGGTGTCGCTGGCGACGCTGGCGGTGGTGGGCGCGGGCCAGCTGGAGCGTGCGGTGGCGAGCGTCACGTTCTCGCGGGCCGACGGCGGCGCGCTGCTCGCCTGTGTGGACGAGGGGCCCGACCACACCATCTCCGTCTGGGACTGGCAGCGACCAGACACAAGACATCCCATCGCAGAGACAAAGGTGACATTACTGTTTTTCTTAAGTACCTGCTTAGTAATTAAGCGATTAAAGACTACCGTAGTTTTTCAGGAATTTATCTGGATAGGAATTTGTTTTTAGAAATATACGAAACGAAATACTCTTTCTCTCTTAAATATTAGTTTAAAATATTACATTTTCTAAATTTCATTTCGCTGTTTCTTAATCTATCTAAAGTTAACGTCATTTTTTAAACTGTATTTTTAATTTTTTTGTGTAGTTATTGTATTTAATCATAAAATATAGCATCATTTTACATGTAAAATAAGTAAGTAAAAGTAAGTGTCTTCACTTTCGTATACCCGAAGAAGCAGGCAGAGGACATTCATGGCACCCACGACTAGCCGATACCCATATAGCCCATGTTAGTCCAGATCTGGTGTTTAGAATAGTCCCTCTGCCATCCTGCCTCGCGCAAAAAACAAAGGTTAAATAGAATGTTACCAATATGACTCCTGAGTCCTGGTGTAGAGTGTTGTCTACCAACTTGCCCAAATAGGGATCTACCCTGTTACCTATTTCTGCCGGCTGCCACAGTAATGACAGTATCATGTTCCGGTACAAGGAATAGGGAAGCCGGGACACTCACACATATGTCCAATCATTCCGGCCACAGGATGCACTTATAACTTCTATAGTGCAATAAATTTACATAAAGTTAATACCCCGAATTTGTATTTTTTTTTGGTAAAATCGGATTCAAAGTAGTCATAACTTTTTACAATCAATAGTCAGTCTTATTAAGATCTTCATAAATAAGTACTTCACTTCACTTGTGATATGGATCGACAACATCAATTCGTATCACAAGTGCAGTATTCATGAATTGTGATGAAATGATGATGTGATATGAATGATGAATAACTGTACAAATGGTTAAAAATGTCACTTAAATGTACTAAAATTTACTCTATCCCTCTTACTAATAAAACTAGGGCGCCCGTTGATGTGGTGTGTAACTTCATTTTTTGTTAGTGAAGGTGAAGTCACACACCAGATCAGCGGGCGCGTAAATTTGATTAATAATGGAGTATATTATGTACAATACACACAAAATTCAATGATTTGGTAAAAACTGATTAATTCTTACTCTTGACCCCGCTAAAACTAACTAAGTTATTTGCTATTTAACTTCCAGTGTTCAGTAGACACGGTAGTGGCTGCGGAATTCCATCCTCTAGACCGCAACCAGATCGTGACGTGCGGGAAAGGTCATATTGCGTTCTGGACCCTGGACACCTCCAACGTGCTCTACAAGCGGATGGGAGTCTTCGAGAGCAGAGACAAACCCAAATACGTCACATGTCTCGGGTTCAATCATAATGGTTAGTATATTTTAAGGTTTTGGTGGGCAAATTAGAATCAGGATCAGAATAATTTTCCTGACATCAAAAACAGTGCATGCGTATTTCTGTATATTAAATATACTACTGAGTTATTGAGTTGACAAATGAGTGTATTGATATTCGAAGGTGATCCGATGTTACAACATCTGTGCTAAAAGTGTAAATATAAATTGATGTAATAAATTCATTATTTCTCATTCAATCAGGTGACGTCCTCTCAGGAGACTCCAACGGTAACATAATAGTGTGGGGTCGAGGGACCAACACCATACAGAAATTGGTGCGGGGCGTCCACGAGGGCTCCGTGTTCTCCATCTGCAGCCTGAAAGAGGGTGGAGTCGTCACTGCCGGGGGGAAGGACGGCAGAGTTGTGCTCTTCGACCCGGAGATGAATGCCACCGGTACTGAGAATGTGGTGAGTGGAAATAAATCACTTGCAAATATTCTCTTCAAGGGGTTGACGACTGTAGGCGATGACTGACGTTTGTGATTTTGTTAGCTATATTGTTTTTGATCGATGAGTGTATATGTGTCCCCCCCCCCAGATCGAGGGCCACTACGGCGGCGTGCGCGTGGTGGCGGAGGGTCGCGGCAGCCAGCTGTACCTGGGGACCACACGCAACTGTATCCTGCACGGGGACCTGCAGCTGGGCTTTGCGCCTGCCGTCCTCGGTAACTGCCCTCCATCTGTATACACATTACACGTAACGCTGCTACACTCACTCACTGCAAACATTATCCAACTACAGTTTCTCATTTACAAAATGTTAATACTTCCTGTTAGAAACTTATTGAATAACAAAAATTAAAGTACAGGAACAGTTTTTTTTGCGATCAATTTTTTTAAATATTCTTTACAATATATCAATGATACCAGGTCACGCGGACGAGGTGTGGGGACTGGCAGTACACCCCACGTTGGCCCAATTCGTGTCCGCCGGGCGGGACAGACTACTGCAGCTGTGGGACGGACTCTCACACTCCACCGTCTGGAGCAAAGACATCGAGGTATAGTCCTTCACAGAAATCTTCGCCTAAAGTGACAATTGATAAATACTTATATTTATGTCATTATTTTGTTATGTAACATATTTTTATATAAAATGTGTATATGTATATAAAAAATACTTTTGATGTATATAGGCAAAGTATATTTTCTGCTACTAAAACATAACTCTTAATTTTCTTACCGCTAAACCTTTTGAAAATCTACAGGAGACGATAAACTGTCAGTCACTTTACGAAGGATCAGTTTATATATACACTCCTTTGCAAAAAAAACGGGCACCTTACACACACACTTTACCTTAGCTTTTCTATGGGTAAATATTATTATATTTTTAGTATGTCATTAGCTTGGATGACTAGAAATTTCTTATTATCAATGAGAATCTAGTTTTTTAACACTTTTATCCTGGTATCGGTGTTTTAGTCTATGTAAACAGAGAGCCGTGTTAAAATGGACATTTTTATGGGTATAATGAAATCAAGACTACGAGTATTTTTATGGTATTTTAATAAAAGAGACATTAAAAAATAAAAATTAATAACGAGTATGACCTCCTCTTGCAGCGATTACGGCATGTAATCGTCTTGGCATGCTTCCCACCAGGCTTTTGATGGTGTCCTGTGGAATGTGTTCCCACTCAGTCGAGATTACACGTTTAAGCTCTCTGATGTTTTGTGGAGGTGGTTGGACAGATCGTACTCGCCTTTTTAGGAGGTCCCAAACGTGCTCAATGGGGTTAAGGTCGGGGCTCCGCGCTGGCCAATCCAAACGACGAATAACGACCTCTTGCATATAAGCATCTACGTCGCCAGAACGGTGGGCCCGAGCATTATCGTCCATGTAAATGGCATCTTCACCAATTACAGTCAGTGCGGGTTGTGCATTTTGAGAAAGGATTTCTGTTATGTACCTATGCGCATTGAGTGAGCCATTTTCTATGAATACTATCTCGGTACGATAGTTGGAAGTTACGCCCGCCCAAAACATAACGGACCCTCCACCATAAGGGGTGATTTCTTCAAAACACACATCGGCGTAGCGTTCCCCTGGTCTTCGTAACACTCGCCGACGTCGGTCCTCACCATGCAGACAAATTCGAGCCTCATCGGAGAAGAGTACGCTACTCCAGTTACCTGGTGTCCAAGATAGCCAATTTCTAGCGAACCTCAACCGCGCAATCCGGTGCTCACGGAGTAACTTGGGGGCCCGCGCTGGTCGTCGACTACGTATATCAGCAGCTAAAAGTCTTCTCCTCACAGTCCATAGGCTAACTTGTGCTCCTCGTACCTCTTCAAGGTTTCTTTTGAGGTCTATGTAACTGCATTTGCGGTTCCTCAGCGCCTGAGTCACTAAAAAGCGATCGTCTCGCGGCTGTGTGCAACGTTTTCTCCCAGAACCTTGCCTTCTCTGAACGGAACCTGTCTCTTGGTATCGAGTCCAGGTTCTTTGTACGTTTGAACGACTCACGTTTAACCGCTGTGAGACGTAACATTGGCTACACCCCTCTTCCAGCAGCTCTATAATTTTACTAGCTCTTATTGCTTTTTCTGCCATTACGATAGACACAAAGATATCTGTTTTAAGTCACAGTAAGGCAGAATTATGCGATAAACATAAATTGTTGTACTAAAAATAACGAAAAGTTACTTTTAGTTGCTTGATAACCTTTTAACCGCAAACCCGCTCTTGTTAAAGAGTATTTATATTCTTTGCCGCGAAATGTGTCACAAAATGAAAAAGGTATTAATAATTTAAAAAACAAAAGTTTTGAATTTGGAATGAACTTTTTTTCATATCCAGACTCTTTATTAAGTGCCAGTAACATAGTTTGGCTATTAAAACCTCTGAAGAACTAAATTATTACCAATAATGTTAAAAAATCAAACCCGCCCGTTTTTTTTTGCAAAGGAGTGTATATGAGTAATCTTAGAGTGGTATGTGTAGGAAAAAGCCCAGTGCTGTGCTTGGTCGGCGGACGGTAACGCGGTGGCGGTGGGCTGTGACAACGGCCGCTGGCTCGTGTTCCAGCCGCAGACCCGCGAGCTGCTGGCCAGGCATGCTGATGGGTAATATACATTCTATATTTACATAACTCATTCAAAATATCGCATTAACCAAGCCATTTATATATATGGACAACAAAAATGGCCAAAGAATTGAACCCTGAGGGACACCCACAGTAACATCAGTTGTTACTTGGTTTTTAGTATTTGTAGGACTTTAAGTTAAGGGTTAATACTTTTTACATTTACAAATCCATTCAAAATGTTGCAGTAATCAAATCGTAAATATATATAAACAACAAAAATGGGCCTAGCATTGAGCCTTGATGAACACCCATAGTAACACCAGTTGTTGATTTTTAATACTATCTGTAAAACTTTGAGTTTAAGGGAATTGAGAACCCTCGCTGAGATGGAAAAGAACATATCTTCTGAGTCACAAAAGGTATAATTACTGGGAACTAATGTTAAATTGAGAAACAAAGTTGTGCTTGTGATAATTGATCTGGTATTTACTTCCATTTAAATTATGTAATATTGTTACGTCTTAATTTGAAATGGTGTATCTTGTTTATTTTAGTTTTACATTTATGCCATTTTTGTTTTTGTTTTTCCCCTTACTGTTATTATCAATATTTTAATATTCTGTTAAAGTTTTTTGTATGTTTAATCTCTTTACCTACTGAACCTTTGTTTACATAATCTCCTTAAACAAAAAGGTTGTCTGGTAGAGATCGCTTTGTTTGGCGATAAGACCGCCTTTTGTGTACTATAAACTTTAATAATATGCTCTTGTTAATACTTAATTGTACCTTTTTGTAATAAGTTTAATTGTGCACAATAAAGAGTTCATTCATTCATTTAAAGTTTAATATAGTTACACAAGTTTAATATAGTTATCTTCTCGAAATTAAAGAACTACGAGTACCCAATCTTTGCAGACAGAGCCCAAGAATAAATAATTATTTAAAAAGTAAGTTTTTACAAGAGAGTTATTTTGGACAGTTCGGAACCAATCCAGACGATCCAGTACTCTCCGGACAATAGAATGGTGGCGCTCGGCTCTCGGGATAACTTCATCTACGTATACCAAGTGGACGACGACGGCGCTCGCTATTCCAGACTCGGGAAGTGCTTGGTAAATATCCTTTATTTATAAACCTAAAATTTTAAAGTTAATATTCATTATACATTTTAAATAATGGTTTCTAATGTATCAAAATCCACTAATCACAAATTAACATAAATGTGGAATGATCACAGGTATCAACAAGTAGTTCATTATCAATTAAAATTAAATAAAGTTATAATTAATTATTATTGTCATATATTATAATTGAAGTGAAACTTCTTTATCGGGGTTGGAAAAAATATTTGTGTAACATTTTTTCGTTACGCGTCACATATTTCCGTTACGCGCCATCTTTGTTCTTATCCCTACCACGCGTGATTCGAAGTATACTTTTTCCAGCGGAGTAGGGATTGGCAATAAACTTTATTTAACCAATTTCTGTAAAGTTGCATATAGTAAATTATTTTTTGAAAAATAACGTCATAAAGAAGTTTCACTTCTTTACTTCTTACGAGTGTACGCTAGTACACGCACACATTTTTTTGTTATAAGGCTACGTTCAGAAAATAAGCTTTAGTAACAAGTATACGATTTTGATACAATCTTCTATATGATGACAAGCTTGCTCGAGCAACATCTCGGTGTGCTTTGTTAACACACTAAACGTCTCGCATATGAAGTAGCAACATACCGAACTGTCATTACAAATGCGTTGTTTTGTACGTCCATATTTTTGCATTTGAAACTATATAAATTCGAGAATGGTGAGATAGCGAAACGCTTGGTGGTGAAATGTTTAGTCCGTGTTGTTCCCGGACTTCTTCGAAAAATATAATAGACTAAACTGCAGTTCGTAGCGATCATAGGTTTGTTACTAACGTGTCTTGGTGGTAGGGTTTTTACCGCGCCACCCATCCTGTCGCCATAAAATCAGTGCTCGACATTGGTTTAAACTAATTTAGAGGGTAGCCTAGTAAACTTATCCTTAAAGGAGGCTTAGATTTAAAACACAGTACTAAAAATTTGGGTATCTTTACGAGGTTTTGGGCGACTTGTATTTTTCTCTTCAGGCGATCCATTTGCTTAATACATAAAAACAATACAATACAATAACAATATAAAAAAATCGCGCGAAAAATGTCTACGCGCGAAAAATGAACGTAGCCTAATGATATTTAAATAATTTCATGCAAAACTAGTGCACGGAAAGAAAACGTAGAAGGGTAAACATTTAGATGATTTGAGTGACTCGTAGAAATATTGCTAAATGTAAAATCTATGTATATTCACCACAACTGTACATACACACATACATACATATACACTTATAGACATATATACATACCAACAAGACTATCAAAGGAAAATAGCAGTTCAGTTTATTTTAAGTTATAGGAGGAATTGTAACAATTACGTATCTCTTTATGTATCGAAACAAATTTAATACAGATATGACATTATAAGGATTATTTAGGTCTGAAATTACTTACTGGGTTTAAAAAAACGCATTTGGTCGTTTAAATATTTAACAAGGTAGGCTGTTTAATGTGATACGAATAAGAATTAATTGTTGTCATATTAGGTATGTGATGTGTCTGAGGAGAAAATTATAAAAATGTGTAACAAACAAATATAGTGCTAAGGCATCTCTCATAAGTTAGGTAAACCTAATTAACTATGTTTACGATATCCTATAATATCATCATTTCTAAAGAAGAAATAACACAACCTTCGCCATAAACTTCTATGTAATCAGATCTATGTCTAATTGACAAGTTTCAGAAAACTGTTAATCTTACACCATGTTTTTAACTGCAATATAAAGACTGATTTTTTGGTGACTTCTGTAAATTTGAGGAGAGCCTCACATCTTTTATAATATATACTGACTTTCACCCAAAGCTTTTTCGGCACAAATTATGATTAATCAGGAGATATTTTACTATTGATTTAATGCAAATGGGTATCCTGGTTGTGCATTTGCCTACCTCTTTTGGGATATGGGCGTGAAGATACTTTTTTTTGCATATGTTAAAGAATCAACATTCGTGTGCCTTCTTTTTCTTTCGTTCACTTTCGTTGCGGTAAAGTACCTAACTAATGAAATTTCTGAAGGAAAAGAAAGTATGTTTATTAGGTTACTTGATATTTATTCACATTTATTTATATTTCACCCAATATATTTTTGACGTTTTTGACAACTAGTACCCGCAACTTCGTTGGCGACTGTAAACTTTAACCCGTATTTAATCAGTAAATCGACATAAATCGTAACACATAGGCAAATATTATTCAAAATATAGCGAAAATATCTGAAATTCACTCTCCTACAGTTTTATTATAAACATGTATTCGTTTGACTGCAAAAACTTACCTACCAAAAGTGGATACGGATTAAGCGCAGAATCAGAAAAAACTTTATTCAATTTTGACCATAGAGATGGTACTTGTGCGCGTCATAAACTACAACCGGATCGGAATTGCGGCCACACACTGAGAAAATGCGGCGAAAGAAACTTAGCGGGCTTATCTTTTTTAAATTAATTATGAAAATTACTTAAAAATATAATGAGATATGAGAATAATGAGATAATGTCTCAGCTTTATATGTGGTGGAATTAGGGACGTGGGTATACTTATTACCCTATTTTTATTCACTTGTTTGTTTGACAGTTTTTCACTTAAAACATCTCAACATTCACTAATATCACTATTTCACTTAATGTTCACTCAACATTATTGTTTACAGTAAAACATCAAACACTTCACTGACGTCAATACCACAGTAGTTAGTAGGAAAATAGTGCATGTTTTTAAACGCACGCTCATATATTTTAGTCATCTTCCGCCTTATTCCAAAACGAGGTCTAAAAATAGTACCGAGTTTAGTACCAGGTTTAAACCATGAACTATTAAAAACGTTATTACAAAACGAGGTTTGACGTTTGTCCTTGGACTATCTATGGTACTAAAGTTAGACCACTGCGGCCCCTAGTTTAACTTCGGTACTAACTTCAAAACGTCAAACATGGCGTCGTATTTGTTTCAAAACATTTTTTAAATTTGATCACAATAGCTAGAAATGAATGAACTCGATTGATTTTATGGATTTCGAAGAGTTGGAAATGTATTAGCAACAGAATAGACCCTGTACCCTTTGAATTAAGTGACGAAGATTTTTGCTGTAAATCTAGATTTTTAAGAGATTTGCAAATAAAATAGTGGAGTTATTGTGTGAGGATTAAGTTCACAACCCACGAGGATGAGCTTTAAATCCTGAGTTGCAAGTGGTTTTCACATTATGTAACTGGCTTCATCATGTGGTAAGTGTATAAACTTTGTAATCTACATTGTTACCAGTGCTAACATATTTCAATCCCTTCAGTGAGTAGATACATACTTACTAACTTTTTTGTTTTATTTATAGATTGAAGACGATGCTGCTGCCTTACATGGTGTAACCCAGTCAGTTATAAGTAAAACATACCAGAACATAGCTGTGCTTTTAGCTTGTTTATCTCATAGATTCATAAAAAATCCAGCTAGATCAGCAAGATGAGGCTATGACAAAATTTTCTCAGTATTGCACACTCTTATTAGAGTAATAAAAAATATGTGCTGATTGGGGTCAGCCAAATATTAATTCGAAAGGATATCCATCTATGTGCAGGTAATTGTGTGAAGTATATTTCAAACTATTAAGTCTATAACCTCTATTAACAGACACAATTGTTTTGTTATTAATATTATTTGCAATAGGTATAACATTAATAATACAATTCCAAATTCTAGTCAAACATGTGTTTAGTGCTTACCTATCAAAAATCTTGAGCTGGATTATTTATTAAAAGAACTCATACCTATAAGATGTTTCTGATGACATACCTGGATCTCAACTAGTGTCTTGCTTATTCTATGTAGCCAATTAGTCCTAGCATATATCAGTATTGAATGTAAGTTATAGTGTAGCTGGTATAGTTACTAAATAAACTTATCCTACCAGCCTCAGCTTGGCAACAAAATATTAACTAATTCAGTGTATATTGGTAGTATTTAGTTTTGGTTATCAAGAAAGCATTTGCTTGTCTCTTATTCGATAGTCTAAAAAATAAAAACTTAACAAATTATTATTGAAATACATTTTGTTAATTCTATGTTTTGCTATGTATAACACTATGTTGATAAAGTATGATTTAAGACATAACTGTTAATATTTCAGGTAGTTTGTGACGCAAACTTTAAGATGCTGAACTATGTCATGTGTACGATGTCCTGGTAGTGTTTGTGATTCTAGAATCTTTGGAAAAAGTTGATTATAACAGAGATTAAATTTGGTGAATTTTTTGGCTTAATATAAGGCGACAGTGGCTATCCCTGACCCCCAAACATAATCAGAACAACGGTACAACAGTAGCCCAATTCAGATCAAAACTTGTATTGAAAGATGCTTCAATCAATGTAAGC
>NJDD01001352.1:20354-53741 GCA_002245505.1 Calephelis nemesis
TGACGTGCGTCCGGTTCCTGCCCGACGACTCGCGCCTGCTCTCCGCCGGCGGACTCGACGCCAGCCTCATGCAGTGGCTCGTCGACTGATGTGGCTCATGTGACCCAACACGCACATACCCGCCCATATTTCTCTTTTAATTAAACTTCCTGTGTATTCCCATTGTTTTCCCGCATCCAATATTCCATAGTTCACTGAGAGTTCACAAAAAAAAAATTAACTCTTTCATATTATTCTTGTCGATCTTAAAAAAGCTATATTTTATATTTATTTATACTGAATAATCTGTAACGTTACGAAAAAAATAAATCGCATTTCAGAACGGAGCGACAATATGGCCGCCGCGTTTTAGTGTGTGCCTCGTACCACGAAACTAGTGCGCTCTATAATTAAACGACGCCCTTCATACAGATAAGCGATAGTCCCTACTAGGAGACGTTATCATAATCACCGACTCTCAGTGAACATATACATTTCAAAAAATAATATGAATATAAAAAAAACTAACAAATATGTAACCTGTATTTACTATTAATTATTTGAGACATATTAAAACAATCATTTTGAAATGTAATATATCTAATTTGATATAAAAATTTATTTCATCTTATTGAAATATTTTTAAACGGGAAATAATGACGTTACAATATCGAAGTCATAATTAGGAGACGTAACTTTATTACTTTGAAATACACATTTACACAAAATGTTACCTAAAAGAAACAGTTTTTTTAAAACTCTCATTTCAATAACTTTAAGCTGTAAAGCAAATAAATTATTTTTCAAATAGTAAATACAAGCGGTTTTTGTCAAGAAACTACATAAGGAAGATCACCGTGTCGGAACACTGGTACTAGTATAAACTGAGCAAATGCCATTTTAGTATTGCAAAAAAAATATTTACATTTATAAAAGTCACTGTTACACAGAAAGGAAAAGTGACACTTCAAATGTTTACTTCTAAACCATAAATAAAACATGTTATATGTTACTCCGCCTACAAATAGAATTTCCACGGTTATATTTTATTATAATTTATAACGGCCTTGTCATATTGTTAAAATTAAAATAGAATTGCATAGATGAAAAATATGTGGTGTCATTAAATTTGTGGAT
Organism: Calephelis nemesis; assembly: GCA_002245505.1. NCBI lineage: Eukaryota > Metazoa > Arthropoda > Insecta > Lepidoptera > Riodinidae > Calephelis > Calephelis nemesis. Next base: position 21,471 of record NJDD01001352.1, read on the forward strand.
TTTAAACTTCGCATAACAAAGCATAATATACAGTTGTCAGCACATAATTTTGCATAATTTCACCAATTTATATTATTATGCGTGCACAAAATAGTGCAGTTAATTAAAATCCAAACACAAAAAAGAATCGTGCTTTCTTAAATATAGCGCATGCATCTAATCGCATCGCATTGCAAAGCACACTTAGGCGTGTCGGGTCGCATCCCATCGGCGGATTTCCGTTACTTAGCGCCAAAGAGTAGAGTAAAAAAATAGAGCAGTAACGCGACGTTCAAATCGTCAAGTATGGAATGAGGCGTATCTTGTAGTTTTCATACAAAAAAAATACTTTAAAATGTTGTTATTTCTCTATTTACATTATAGACTTCTTTGGTGACTGTAGGCCGCATCAAGGAATAAGCACAGACTGCTGAGCGGAAATCCGCCCAGATGCGAAGAGGCGCTACAAGATGCGCCAAATTTGTCTTCATACAAAAAAAATATTTTAAAATGTTATTGTTGACATCTTTGGTGACTGTAGGCTGCATCAAGGAATAAGCGCAGACCGCCGAGCGGAAATCCGCCTAGATGCGGCCCATATAAATGTGCGCTATCCTTTACTATTATTGCACAATCATAAAAAAGGCTGTAAAAAATGTACAAATACACCAAAGTTTGGAGTTATAACACATGTGCAAAACAAGATTAAATTGCACACCTACATTTAATTTTTTAAAGATGCTGGTACACAAGTTGCACAAATAAAAAAACGATGTAATATATATCGTTTTTAACGCCATTTTGAGAGTAGTTTTTGTTGAACAAAAATATTAAACCCAATATTTTGGTGTATTTTTAAGAAGTCTATACCATGTTATAAAACGTCTAAGATCGTGGATTTAATTTTATAAATTGAGTTAATACGTATTTAATTTCAAGTGTTTAACGATTTTAAAATTATTTTTAAGCTTAATGTTATTAAATGAAAACGGCCTTTTTTAGCTTATACAAGTAAATAAATATTGTTTACAATAACTATGTATCGTAGGGATTTTTATTTATTTTTAACCTAATGCTTTTACAAGTGCCCATTTCCTTGTAGGTATGGTGCTTACTTTACTTCCCATAGTCTAAAGTTATTGATATCTTATTAAATTCAAAATGTAACTAAATGTTTTAAATTATTAAGGACCAGTAACCTGTGGATAATTTCATCAACAGGATTTGTAAACCGCCTCCTCTCTATATATGTTGCGTCTGAAGTAATTGCTATATTGTAACAATCATATATAAAATGTTTTTAAAATTGTAGATTAGATCAACAGCGGTCACTCGTAGAATATTTTGCGTGTCTATATTTATATTTTAAAAAAAACTTCATACTATTATGAGATATCGATCCGGAGCAACAAAAAGAAAATTTATATTTTCAATTTGAATATATTTTAATACGATTTTCTGAAAACAAATTTTCAATTTGTCATCATTAAAGACGTGTCGTCTTCTGATTTCGTTATGAAAAGTTAGAGGTCGCTTAAATTAAGTTTAGACAATTTGAAGCAAAACCAGCACCGCTGTCTTTTATGTTATGATCACGTTGAATATATTATTTGCTATCAAAATATATTTAAAACGATAGGTACAAAATATTGCTAATAGGTACAAAATGTTTAATATAAGTTTTATAAATTTAATTTCAAATAAGAATAGCTCTGAATGTATGTATAATCTTTATTAATCAGTATTTAACAATAATGCTTTTTTTAACAATAATAATTATTTAAATATTTGTTTTTACTATGTAATGATTTATATTTTTTGACGTCCCCGATTTATAGTTGCACCGATCAAGTAGTATGTGTGTCTTTTTCATGATTTGTTAGTTGTTTATCTCGATTATTTATAATCGAATAAGTATTACACAAGGTCTGAAATAATTGTGCTGTTAAATCCGTCGATGCTATTTTATTAATTTATGGCAACACTAACTGGTATTTGTAAATAAGTTGCTATTAAAATTAGGTTTATGGTTAGTTATCTGTGCTGATCAAATTTTATTTTTTTAACTAACGATTTTAATTAGGAGTAAGTTATGTTTTAAGTATCACAAATTTTTGTAAGTTTAATTTAAAATGGCAACATTCCTTAGAGTTAGATCCCTAGTCACAGATAATCATTTCATGTATATTATGCTAAGAACTAATGTACGTTTTGTATATACTACTGTATGCGATGGCTTTGTCCGTCTTTTGAATGTGCCTCCAATAAAATACGTTTACTTAACTGTTGTTTTATTTAATCTAATTTGGAGTAGTTACTATCATTTACGAAATATGTTACACTGTACAAATCTTAAAGTATTTTTTCCAAATTATTTATAGATTTGCGTTGAGTATCGGTTTGCTCACCAGTAAGACTACCTTATCCTTAACTTGGTACCAGATTTGTACGATACTTCGCCAGGATTTGGTACTTCATAGTATTCCCTTACATCTAAATTCACCATTGATAGGTTCCGTTTTAGCAGGGTAGCCGGTAAAATTGTGTAGATGGCGTAGACATTCAAACCTCAGATTTGCATAATTAGCACCTTTGTCTGTTTATTTATTTTATTTCTTTGTGGCACTAAAATAAATGTACAAATATGAACTTAATGCCAAAGGCATTTTGTCTTCGTTTACCATGGGTAAAGATGACAAAACACATATACCATAGGCAAGGAGTTTCTTTATCATAGGGAATTTTATTCAAAACCCAGGTCAAGGTAAAATTTCCTTTTGAAATTCGCGAAATAAGACCAATTGTAAAAAAAGACAATTGAACAATCCAACGATTTAATTCAACTATACAAGCTACACCTATATCAACTGCTCCACGCTACTGGCGGATAGCTCGAGCAATCTCCACGCGGCTTTGGGGTTCAACTCCTGGGGATCCCTACACAGAACCCACACATAGTTCACTCGCATCACTTTGTCCGGATCTCCCTCTATTACATTGTTCTTCCCGTCTCTCACACACATGATCTGCTGGGACTGGAATGTCAACACTAAAACAGGTCCTTGGTCCATCATTTTGCCCATAACCAATTCTATATTCTCTATGTCCAATATCTTCGAGTCTAAACGATACCCCAATTGCTTACACTGCTTTATCGGTGTTGCCAGAATATTAAAAACACCTTCGTAGCACCAGTCTTTAAGTATTTCCAAGTCTCCCCTAACCATTGCTTCTAGAATATTTGGTATGATGTCATTGCCACAATCTTCTAGAAACTTCTGCGCTGTGAAGTTGGGATCGATTTTGCAAATCTCGGTGAGGGTTTTCGATAGTTCGGTCTTTTCGAATATGTTGCCGAAGAGACTGCCTACCTTCTCAGTAACGAATCTCGATGCTCTGAACACTGGGTTTTCTGATTCTTCATAACGTATTTTCCAGTCTAGAACCTATAAAAAAAAATATATATTTTACGTTATGAAGTTTTTGAGGCGTATATTGTATAGGGGTGTCAACATCTTAAGGTCTGCCACATACATTTTCCGTTTCAAATTCCGGTCAATCAATTGAGCTTTGGATTCAAAATTGAAAAAAACTAATGTGTGTGTAAATTTTGAAATTTCAGTACGGGATCCCGTAAAGGAATTCCGCGTGTATGTGGCGGCCCTAAAAGGGTCAATATTGCCTATGTCATCCTAATGTTATTTCCGGTATTCCCTCAAGCATAATAACATAAAGTAGGCTTTCCCGCTTTTAATTCTTAGCTTCGCACAGTCGTTGACTTCCCTGTTAGTCAATCCCTTATAACATCTAATTAAATCTTTCTTTTGTTAGCCTCTTGAACTGATAGTTATTAATATAATGCACTTTGATATTAGTCATCAAAATTGCCAGTTTAAAAAAAACATGATTATAGGCGACTTTTCCGCAGTTAATAGCTGTCTGCTTTTAATGATATTGCAATACTACACTATGTTACGATCTCTGAACAAACATTTCTTGCATAATAAACATAATTCAACGTTTATTATGATCCGATAAATCTAAACCTGAAGCAAGAGCGACAAATACCGTATGGCCACAAAAAAAATTAGACGCGTGTTTAACTATACACGGGTGGTCATTCTGTTGTTTCCAAACTAAAGTACACTTATTTTAGATATATGCTATATTTTTCAAATGAAATAATTACAAAAGGGATGGAACAATTTAGATCTGTCAGATTAGTTCGGACATGTGAAATTTTGACATTTTTAATGACAATTAATTTTTGTTTACAATCCAATGTCAAAATCAAATAGAAGACAATATTTTTTTAATAACCCTAGACAAAATCTACATATTGTAATGTAGATAAAAATTATCTCGATAAATCAGCTTTCAAACAAAAAGTCAGCACAAAAATTGGTTCATCCGTACAAAACTTATGATGCCATAGACACACAACACGCACAAACGCTTAAAACATGGATTTTACACCCCTTTTTTCCGTCGGCGGTTGAAAATAGCTGCAAGCTTTCTCTGTCTTACAATCCGAAGCTGCGCTGTTCTTAGTGTTTATTTACTGCTGCTATTACAAAATGAAATCTTATTTTTTTTAAAAACTATCGCTAAAATTAACGTCGTCATATTATGATATTATGACACATATGTACAGCGAACAAACACATGACTCTCCTGACAGTAAGACATAACCATGGTCTATAGACACCGTAGATATCAAAGGTGCGTCGCTGTACTGTGGCCGAGATGATGCCAATTGTACTACTCTACCGGCTACCCTACCCTCCTGACCGGAATACGAGACTGTAATTGTGGCGGCAGCAATACGTAAGGCGGTCGGTCGATTCCTATCCGGACGAGTTGCAATACGGCTCTTACACGAAAGTAGTGCCTTACAGGAAAGTAGATTATCTCAAGAGAAGAGATAATCTACTTTTATCACTTTTAAATTAACTAATTAACACTTCTATTCTTAACGCGAGGAGACTCGAAACAATATAAGTCGCACCCGTTTTTCGGTTGTATGACGTGGTGTCTCAAATTGAAGTTCGAGTATTATCTATAATATGCGACCGTCCCATAATACAACATATAAATATAATTTTTATTATTGACAGTTATTTAAATTTTCTCCATCAAAAACACATTTACTTATTATATAGTACTAGCTGACCCAGCAAACTTCGTATCGCTTGACATTAATGCTTAGACAGTAGCGCAGTCTGTCGGATTCGATGTGAAACATTCTAAAATCAACAACTACTTATTATTAAAAAATTAATTAAAAAAAAACATTTTCCAGTGGACCAAATTGTGAATCTAAACATTCTCGAATTCCCTAGAACACATACAAAAAGTTTCATCGACATCAGTCCAGTCGTCTAGAAGGAGTTCAGTGACATACACACTCACAGAAGAATTACATAATATATAAAGATAATACATATTATTATAGTATGTAAAGATGAAGGGAATAGTGTGAATGGAGCGTTGGGTAAGCTATTCCAAAGCAAGGTTTTGAGTCAAAAAGCTAGACTCGCTTTGCATAATTCTGTGCTTATCCCAACGTTATTGTATGGAAGCGAGAGTTGGGTATGTCAGAAAGATCATGAAAGTAGGATAAATGCGGTCGAAATGAGAGCACTACGGAAAATCTGTGGTGTAACGCTCGCTGACCGCATTCGTAACAGTGAGATCCGAGAAAGAGTGGGATCTAAAGAAAGTGTTGGTGTTAAAATGCGAAAGGGCATGCTCCGCTGGTTCGGGCATGTGGAAAGAATGACAGATGAAAGATTGACAAAGCAGATATACAATGCGAATGTGGATGGATGTAGATACCCGGGGAGACCAAGGCTGACATTTCACGATCAGATCAATCGGATATTATCCGAGGGTGGTGTCAAGAGTCTCCGAAACCGGCGTGTTTGTATGAAAAGGGTAATGAATGTGAAGGAAGCAAGACAGGTTTGTCAGGATCGTGAGGTCTGGCACTCGATACTCTCTGCCTACCCCACAAGGGACTTGGCGTGAAGATATGTATGTATGTAAAGATGCAATTGCTAATTGATGAAATAATTGGTGTCTCGTTTTGAGCCGAAAGAGAATTGGTCACGTAGTAATAATTTAAATCACCATTACAAAATATGATGAAAAAATAACGACTTACTTTGTTGACATACTGATTGTTTTGTTTGAAGTTCTCCCACTGCTGGTAGAACTTGGAGTCTCTGTGTAACTCCACGCCCACCGTTTCCGTGTCCGGTGCAAACGTTCTTTCGTCACTGGCTACCTGGAAAATTAACACACCTTTGCTAACATTGCAAAGTAAACATATTTTATTCGCTTGGAGTGTACTGAACATTTTTGAACGCTTATGAATTACGCTTGAGAATCATCAAAATCGGTTGGCTATTCTATGTACACAACACAGAATAGCTAACTGATTTTGATGGTTCTTTTTAAGAAAGATAGGTCATGATTCCCCTCCTCGGAATAGGTATATTATGGATCTCTGCATATTATAATACTGTCGACTAGTCAGGCAGTTTTGAAGGCTTTGCGACCCGTCGATTTGTGTTTCAAGCTCACTTTTCAGTGAGTTCAAGACTAAAATGAGTTGGAAAAATACAAAAAAAAAAGGACACAGTTGTAGAGTAAATTTAACCTAACTGAAGAACTAGCTTAAAGGAGTTCTGATGCATGAACCACAGGACTTGAAAAGATATTCTGGATTCCCAGTAACACTTCTAGAAGCTTGTTTATCGGGGTGTGAAACTTCTTTATCGGGGTTGGAAAAAAATTTAGTGTAACATTTTTTCGTTACGCGTCACATTTTTCCGTTACGCGCCATCTTTGTTTTTATCTTATCTTTCTCCAGCGGAGTAAATTGGCAATAAACTTTATTTAACCAATTTCTGTAAAGTTGCATTTAGTAAATTATTTTTGAAAGATAACGTCATAAAGAAGTTTCACTTCTTCACTTCTTACGAGTGTACGCTAGTACACGCACAAATTTTTTTATTTTATGCTTAACGATTTAGTAAGTGTGTGATTTTAATATTAACTTTTCTGAAAAAATCATTCGGATCTTTGGAAAAATAAATAACAGATTAAAAAATATAAACAAAATTCTTTTTTGTATTTAGATAAAATAAAATTTGGTTAATTAGTTTCTATTTTTTAGTGTAACTAGATACAAAAATGTATATTTTATATTTCAAGTCATAATATCAACGAGCAGGCAACATCAATGTAACGTGAACTCTACTGGGGGAAGCACTGTTACAATTACCGCCTTTAAGGTTGGGAAATGCACAAAACAGAGAGAACTAGTTTCTACTAGTAGAGAAATCGAGCCTAATTAGTACTGCATGGATCAAGTGCTGGTAGATTCCTTAATGTATCGTCGATGGTTCCTTACCTCTACACGTTTTCGTAAGGCAACAGGAGAAGTGTACACGCGCCCTTCAAGACCTTTCGGAGCAATTTCATTTTTGACTACTTCAGTTGCCTGGAAAAAAAATATTTTAAGTATTAATTTTAATAATTCGATAAAATAATAATATCTCTGCACAAATAATACAAATCAATATAATTGAAATGTTTCCATCTTGAGCACTTGAAGAAACTCCATTTTGTAATATAATAATTACACTACATGCATTCGTATTCAACAGTGCAAGAGTATCCATATTTTAATTTTAAATTAATCCAACCCCAAAGTAAGCCAATCTATAGCCTTTATAGCCCTCGTATTGGTTCAGGCTCTCAGTGTAGAATAGACCATCATCGGTCACGCCTGCCAGCTGTTCAGAAGCGAGCAAAGGCAAAAGGAGCCATTAGCAACAGGCGGTAGAGTCCTTTGCAGCAACTTTTCTGGGTAGGGATTCACCGCCTTATCTATTCCTGCTGCCATAATGACAATGACGTGTCCGGTCCTACAGCCGGTAGGCACAGCCTGACTGCAAGAGAGTGACGCACCTACAATATCATTGATGTCCACAGGCTGAGGTTATCTCTTACCATAAAAAAATATAGCAACACACAATATAAAAATACAGTAACAAACTTGATAGACAACAATAACAAATTTAACAAAAATAATTGTAAATAAGGGCTATACTCATAATGTGGTGTTTGGCATTTATGTTGACCCTTGGCTAACAGTTAGCACAATCTATGTATTTGCCTTCAAGTAATAACGTAAAGGGCTAATTGATTATGTACCTGAGATATTGTTTTAAAAGCAGATGTCTGTCCCAATTTTTGACTTTTATCAGCCAAGCTCTCGGCAGCACCTTTCGCTGTTTTTGATATATCTTCTGTTATTTTACCTATAACATAAAAATAATATCATTAAACTAAGTAATAAGCCTCTATGCATTTCTGTTATTAATATCTACACTGTGTACAAAATTTTCAGTATAACATATTGACTAAACAGTTTAAGATCGGAACTCTCTCCCCCAAAGGGTATTTTCTGTAAGATAAAATGTGAGAATTTGTGAAGTTTGAGAAAATGTGAAAAGGATTTCTTACGCTTTTCCTTAAGCGATTTCAGGTTTATCGTTCTAAGCTATTAATTATATGAAAGACTAAAAGTTTTGGCGCCATTGTGAAAGAAGATAGTCACAGTCTTTTCATAATTATTGAAGTCTGTGGATATGTATAATGAGTGAAATTAGTTAATTTAGGTGGTACCTAGTTCAATTTTGCTCTGTTAAAGTACAGAAGTGAAATATTTGTGATGGATCTAGTGTATCATGTATTTCTAAATGAGCTTGAGTAAAAAAGCCACCACTTTACTTAAGACCCTGATATGACATGTGACTATATTAAAGAAACTGAAGAAGTGAGTTAGAAATAAGTAACAAAAAAAGAATTGAATAACACAGAAGACATGGTAGTATGGCCTTAAGTTCTTAGCACTTCCTAATAATGGGCTAATAATTAAAAAAATAATAAAAAACTAAATACACTTAAAATTTAAAAACAAGTCATATTTTTTTGTAGTAGAAAAAGGAAAATAAACAGATGTATTTCCTGGTAAGAAACAAATGTTGCCAATAGACATTCAAGATGTTAATAGTGCTTTGCCAACCTGGTTGGAGTTGTTAACCTCATTAACTTTACCTGCAAGTATAATTTCACTGAAAAAAACTAGATTTTTTTTGAACAATATGTATTTTGTATGTTCACAGGAAGACCCTTACATGGTGGGTAGAGTGTCGAGTTGCAAATGTCAAGCCTTCTGCAGACTTTCCTTGTTTGTGGTTTCCTCTACATTATGTTTTTTTCCTACAAACATGCCTGTTTCGGAGACTCTTGACACCACCATCATATAAAACACAAAACTAATTATATTATCATCCTAGGTCTCTCTGGGTACCAACATCCCTCCCCATTGGCATTGTACATTTTTTTTATCAATCTTTCACCTTCTATGTATTGTACATGACCATACCAAAGGAGCATGCCCTATCTCATTTTTACAACAAAAAGATATTTGGTACTAATTAGTAGGTAATTATATATATAGAATTTTATATTACCAGCTTTTTTGGCTATTTCTGATTTACTTGCTTCTTCTAAAACATGTCCAACTTTTCCCTTAATGTCTTCAAATGTTTCTTTAAAAACTTCTGAACCCTTAGATGCTTCCGATTCTACAGCATGAAACTTTTTTCTGGCAGCTTGAAGGGCTTCTGAGTTTTCAAGTTTTTGTGCTTCCTCTCTAAACTTTTTAATGCTATCCTTCATTTCCTTGTTCTTAGCTATATCCTCTTTGATGTTTTCTATGATGGAGGAGAAGAAGCCTTTCCTGCCAGAGTAGTGACGACATTCTAGACCCACTGGAACCAACTGAAAAAAATTATATTTGCTTATTTATAGAATTTTGGCTTTTATATTTCTTTTTAAAAAACAAAAGTATCTTCACACCCATATCCCCCAAATATGTAGACACCACTAGCAAAAGACGATAAATCCCACCAGGTGAAAGTTTGTAAGATTATGGCTAGAAAAGGAAAAGACACATTTTCACTTTGTTGCCTTACACAGGGATCTAACACTGAACCTCTAGACCAGAGAGGAAAATTATATTACTTTAATTTATTCCATAGGATAAAAATAGTTTAAGAAGCAGATTTCAGCAAATGCTAGTTCTGCACCTAAACTGTCAGAGTAATAAACTGAAGTCTTCTGCTTTCAAAATCTGGCTCCTGGAATGCAGCAAGAGTCTAATTAGATGTTGGTAAAAAAATATTTTATTATTATTTATCACTACTCTATCTTAAAAAACTAATTCAGCAATTCATTAAAATTTCACAATAACGGTTTTATACTAAAATAATAAAGTTTATAGGTATACATTATGCTTTACATAATACTATCACTATTACTATGATGATGTACATAGAGCTTATTGAATCATATGTTCACAGTTACCTAAAATAATAAATTACATGTTTTATTTACATTGCAATTATTTTATAAAGTATGTAGTAGATGGAATATAACCATTTTATTGGGATTGATCAAGGTCGTGATTTTATATTTAATCTGTTAAACAAGTTTTGAAATTATCAATAACAAAAACAAATTTAAATATGACACAAAAGAATAATATATCTATGCAGCTACAGAATACAATTTTTCTTTTCGTTCGTACAGTTGGGCTTGGATTTTCAGTGAGTACATGAAATTATCAAGCTCATTATAATGGTTACAGTTTTGTGATTTCAAATTTATAATTTAAAACATATATGATGTCACATTAAAAAAATGTATTTACAATCAAGGTTAAAAGGAAATTTCATAACCTATCTTCAAATTACCTGATCTGATCTCACTGTGTGTACTGAAGTCTTCACACTTGCTGGTAAAGCACATTTCCACCGAGCTGAGTTATATATCAACTGCCGATAAGAATGCTGTAATCAATAAGTTTTTTGAATGAATTCTGGCTAACCTTAAAATTAGAATACTTAGGACATACATTTACCATATTCTTTACAAAAATAAATATTTCACTGCTTTTGATTTATAGGTGTGAAGTGACATACAACCAAAATATTTGGTTTCCAAACATTCATCTATTCATTCAACACCCATCTTTTTATTAATAAAATTATAAAATTTTTGGAATTTGGTCTATTCACTACTTTGATATTTGCTAGATTTTGACGTATGTCATTTATCAGTTGTCACCAATTGTCACTGCCTGCTGTCAGTGCCAACGTCAGTTGTAGAATGATCACGGGGGTATTTATGGTACCTAGGTACATGACTAATGTTATTTTTTAAAAGAGGAAAAGAGATTTCAGCAAGAAAAATCAACAACTAGGTTTCATCACATGTACCTAAAAATTCACAAGAGTTTTCGACATGTTAGTTGATTCCCTTTTTTCACTTTTTGTATAAATTTCACAATCAGTTATAATTCTATCAATCTCTAATAATATAAATTAATTTTATATTAAAACCTCAAACTAAAAATTATTTCCTAACTTAACTATTTGTTTATCGCCTCTGTGGTGTAGCGGTTCAGTTGTTGGACTTGACTGCATGAGCTCCTGGGTCGGGCAACATTTAGAAAATTCGTTTTTTCCGATTTTCTAATAAAAAAAAATGTTGCTCGGGATAGGATATGTGCCCGGTTGGCGATAGGCTTGCCACCTATCACATTGTGGGCCTTAGTATCTTCGGCTAGTTGTGAGTTCCCTGGTTGTGCCTCTACCTACCTCTTCGGGGATTTTGGGCGTGAATATACTTTTTAACTTAAAAACTATTTCTGGCTATGGGATAGAAAAAACATAGTGTCAGCTAATGTCATAGACAATGTTACTTCCTGTTTTGCTTTCGTTTCTTCTAAATTCTTTGGTAATTTTAATGGTTTGTCGTGTATAAGAAAAAACTGTTGCATTTTATAGCATAAAATATTAGAAATGAAATATTTTTGGAACCAAAAGTCATATTCCGTTAGAATGTACAATGTGCTTTTCAAGTTTACAAATGAATTCATTTCCGGTCTGAAGGCAGTTCCAGAAACATAAGAAAGTGTGCATTTTCATTTATTTTCTGTCGTCATTTTTAGCCACGGTATCGTGTACGCGTTTAGGTGACTTCTATTTATTTTATGTTCGTTTTTCATCGATTTATACCCGTGGTCTCCTTGTGCGTTTCTTTCTTTAGACGTGGTTGAACGAAGAACACAACGGTTCGTCGTGTAGAGGGAAGGTATACATAGCGACAATATCGAATATCTTTTCTATATTTACCTATGGAGCATTCTTAGTAGTAGATACCACGTTTTTGCCAGCTGGTGCGTACGTATCGTCTTGTGAAATCTGATTAAGCAGCAAATGTCTTTGTTTTGATTAGCCACGATATAGTGTAATGATTATGCTTGAACGATTGTTCGGGTCGTGAAGTTTATTATTGCATTGTGGCAGGTTGGTGGTGTGCCCGGCTAGAAGTTTCTCTGGTACCAGCTTGAAGGAAGGATCAACAATTCATCCCATTTGTGAGCTCTCGTCCAGTGGGGCGCTACCATTTTATATGACTTTAGCAAGATTTACAGGTTAGTTCATATTTTTACAATTTTGAACTTAGGTTATCATAGCCATTAAAATGTCTGCCAGTCCTAGGCTGAAAGCTATTTGTGCTAATGTTTCTGGATTCTGTGGTCGTGTAAAGCTAGGGATTTGTGATAGGATTTCTTTAATAAGAAAACTGGTAATGAAATACAGGTATTGATTAGTTTTGCTGTTAATTTATTTACCTTCCAATATTGCTTAACTTTTTATGTCCTTTGACATTTTTCTCCATATGGTTATGAAATAAGAGAATTTAAATAATAATGAGCCTCTAAATAACTAAGACATAGTTTAGAAAATGCATGGGATAGTTGTGTTTGTTAGTCTAGAACAAAATTGAAATCTTATAAGAAGTTATAATTACTTATTATCATTACTATTTTCCCAAACAGACACCAAATTGAAGAATGTATTTACATATACTTGTTTTGACAAATTTAAAATATGTAAACTACTTCTCAAAACTAATTTTCAGTTAATAAAATAATCACTGATATGTTTGGTGGTCAGAAATAAAGTAATTTTTTAAATATTAACATGATTCTGGTCCAATTAGTAGGTAATTACTTATGTTGTTACCTAAACTGGATTCATAAAATGATGATCATTTATTTAATATTTACTGTGACACATTTTGCTACATTTTATTATTTTCAGACAACTTAAAGTTTATTTTGGGCCTAAGATTGTTTTAATTATTTTATTGTTGTTGGATTAGATGACATGTACAAATATACAATAATATGTAGATGTGTTTTAAATGTTTTTTTTTTACAACAAGTCAGGGATATACCACAATTTTAGGCACCTTGGTAAATTATCATGTCTATGCTGTATACACATGCAAAACTTCAACAAATTGTTACATACTACAATCCTTTACTCTCATTGATGTACTTACTGGAAGTGAGAAGATGCATTGTGTTTTTGTTAAATTATTTATTTGTATTTATTTTTTATTTTTTTATAATGGCCTCTGTAGTCTAGCAGAGTTGGACTTGACTTCTTGAGGTCCCGGGTTCGATTCCTGGGTCGAGCAAAAAAAATATTACAAAATGCATATTTTCAATTTTCAAAAATAATGTTGCCTGGAATTGAATGTGTGCCCAGTTGGCGATAGGCTTGCCACCTATCACATTGTGGGACTTAGTGTCTTTGGGTAATCGTGGGTACCCTGTTTCTGCCTCTGCCTACATCGTAAGTATATGGGTGTGAAGCAAGTTAAACCAAGTTTCATAAACTGACAACAGCTGGATGTTGGTCTAGTTTGCTTTTTCAAAACACACTTTTAAACATGTAGATAACATTGTTTGGATCACCTAATTTATTTAAGCATTTCTAAAGGTTTGTAATTTGTGACAATGGGATAACATGTGAATCTAGCATAGGAAGTAAAATAAAACTCTTTTTTTAAACCTTGTAAATCTGTTGTCTATTACAAAAAATAATTATTCTTATAGCTATTTAAAGCTAAGGTCACAGTTGAGACATAGTCATTAAAAAATTCCTTGAAACATATGACTACTGAATTGTTTTTGTATAAGAAATTAAAAAACCTAAGGTTTTCGCTAATTTTCCATTTAAGTGTGTAACTTTAAGAAAGATATTATATCATAAATTTATAAATAAATCCCCTTGGTCATTCAATGGTCTCTTGGTTATTGGGCACCACATCAAGCCTGAAGAGATGGACCAATTTGACTATTACTGCTAAAAAGTATCTTTATACCCACATCTCTGAACAAGTAGGCAGGGGCGCAATCAGTGCACCCACGACTAGCTGAAGACACTATATCAATCCCAAGCAATATTTTTTTATGAGAAAATTGTATAAACCACATTTTCTTTTTGTTGCCTGACCCAGGAATTGAACCCGAAACTTCATGAAGTCAAGTCCAACATCTGGACCACTAGACCACAGAAGCGAGTCTATTACTTTTATAATGTCTTAATTATTGTTAGAAAAAAAATAGCATAATATTGCATATTAGTAATTAGGTGCAGGATAATGACTGTCTGATCAGCTAGATATTTATATTTGTTTAGCACTTTTGAAGTACCATCACTCTCATCCTGCGTCTTGGAACTTATCTACGTGTTAGATTATTTCAAATTTTATTTTCACATTCTTGCATTTGTGTACTGTGCTAAAAGAATGTGTTGTTTATTCTTCAATCAAATTTATTTTCCTTACAGCTTTACCAATTTTGATTTAAGTTCAACTATATTTTTTCAATGATTGACAATATCATATGATTTAAATTGACTCAACAATAAAAAAGTAATTTAAAGTTCTACAATAAAAAAACCAAATCTCAATGCATATTTTGAAAAAAGAGAATAATATTAACGTAGTTCAGGTTATCCTACATGATATGGTAGAGTATTGAGTGCCTAGTAAATTAAATTTGCCGAGTCTTTGTACCTATTGACTGCCTAGTAAACGAAGTCTGCTGAGACGGTTGGAATGTTAGTATGCCCAAATATTAATTCACATAAATAAATTTAATTCTTTTTCATTTCATTGAAATACTTTAGTAATTATAAGTTTAATTTCTGTTTATCTTCCTGGATGATTTTCAAACCACTAGATACGAGTGGCTCTCTAAGTTTAGTAAGTAACTAGTTTTTTGTGCATAATTTAAAGACTACAATCTTAGCATGAGAGCCAACTGTAGTTATCAATAGTCTGTCACATACATTGACTTTTGTATCTGTCTCTATAAATAAATAAATGTCCCTGGACAAGGCACACAAATTGAACCTAACCCCAAAGTAAGCAAATAATATGCTTGTGTTATGGGTGTTAGTCAACGATACTAATACATAGAAATACTTAAATAGATATCAGTATATATTTAATAAACACCCAGACCCGGAAATACAGACATCTAAATGTTCATCACACAAATGCCTGCCCCCGTCGGGAATCTAACCCGAGCCTCGCGGTTGGTCTGTGTAGTTAGGCGTGTACGCTAGCCACTCGACCAACGAGGCGGTCATATATTGTGCCCAAAACTAAAAAGTAGTTGTAAGTTGCATAGTAACTCGTTGATATGATGCTGAGTCCTTTAGTGGAAGTAATAACACTGGTACTGGATGTTCAAAGGTCAATGTATTATTTTGTAAATGAGCTACACTCAAGTTCTAGACGTCATTAGTTAAATTATAAAGTAATGTTTGTGGTTAAGTTGGAGTTCCATTTTTTATGTTAAACTACTCGTAGCTGTTACCTGCGGCTTCGCCCGCGTTTTCACAGGAACCCATTGTGTGATCGGGATTAAAATTAGCTTATATGTTAATCCAGGTCACAATCTATCTGTATTTCAAATTTCATACAAATCCTTTCAGCCATTCGATTGTGAAAGACATGCAAATTTTCGCATTTATATTTTTATGTCAAATTTAATTTTTATTTCTTTGGTCCAACCAACCGAAGCCCAGACCAATACCAATTGTAGTAGCGCAAGACTGGCAAAATCTTGTCTTGTTCCTGCATTTTGCCAAGATTATTCCAGTTTCAACTCACTTAACATGTTTCTTATCCATCAAAGACTCCATCTGCTTAATTTTCTTCTGAATGCCATCTAAAATTCCTAGCAGTAACTTTTCGGAACGTTACTTCCACAATCAAGGCTTCAATATTCTAGTGAATTCGTCAATTTATATACATATAATGTAATACCTGAACTGGTTACGTTTCTTACAGTTGATTTAATTTCTTTGTTCTTTTTCCTGTATTGATATATAAACACCTACTTGTCTACATATACATATATTATGTTTATAAAAAAACAGAAACTGAGTCTCGAGCGCATTTCATTTTAAGGTTTTACCACACTTGTGAGCCTCAAGTCTCCTTAGATGTACTACTTTACACATACAAAGTGTTTCATGCCACTAAGGATTTCAACTTTATACCCACATACAATTAGCTTTTGTACAAAAAGGGATTAAAATTTGACGCTAAAAGTCGTCTCAGTGAGAAACCGGGTTCCGATTCAGTGAACGATTTTTGACAGACTCAAAAAAGGGAGGAGGTTCTCACTTCTTTATTCGACTGTGTTTTTTTGTATGTTTGTTACGCGATTACTCGGTCAATAGCCAACTGATTTTGATGGTTCTTTTTTAGAAGCATAGGTCATAATTTTGAGGTGATCCCTTATTAATTTTATCAAGATTCGGCTAGTGGTTTTGTGGGACCAGTTCGGAACCATTTCCTAACTTTCGAAAAAATAATTATCAAATCGCGAAGTAATAGCAAATGATGGAGTCGGTTTTTGCAGCTTTGCTAATTATTGCTACATTATAAATCATCACTAGAAGCGATTGTATTGACGTATTACCGTGGACCTCTGCTGGTAACTTGTCTTATAGCCTTGTCAGTGTGTAGGAAACTCATAAAAATCATCACGTCAAGGCCCTTCCAGGTTAAGCTCTTTGCTTAATCTGGAAGGGCCTATCGAGTGCTCACTGCTCAGTGTCACGTATCGTACAAATCTAAAAAGTTTTACATTAATTACGCTTACCATAGAAACTCGCTGATTTTGGAGACTCTTGACACCATGCTCTGGTAATAGGTACCGGAACTATTTGGACGTAGATGTCAACCAAGGAATTTCCGGGTAGGACTTCCCAGTTACTTATAACCATCCACAATTGCCTTGCATATTATAGGTTTTGTCAATCTTTTATCTGCCATTCTTTCCAAAGGACCAAACGACCGGAGCATGCCGTTACACATTTTCACACTAACACTTTCTTTCAA
This sequence comes from Calephelis nemesis, assembly GCA_002245505.1. Taxonomy (NCBI): domain Eukaryota; kingdom Metazoa; phylum Arthropoda; class Insecta; order Lepidoptera; family Riodinidae; genus Calephelis; species Calephelis nemesis. The sequence continues at coordinate 38,814 of NJDD01001352.1, forward strand.
TCTCACTATCTCTCTCTTTGATTTCGCTATTTCGATTGGGATCGGCGAGACACCACGATTCTCTTCTCGACATCTCGACTGTATTGTTTTACTTCCGTGGTTTTTAGAATATAACCAACTTTCAATTCCATAAAATAACGTTGTGATAGGCACGGAATTATGCAAATCGAGTCTAGTCCCTGGAGTCACAATCTCACTTTAAAGTATTACCCAGCGCTCCGTTCTTACTATACCCTGACCTCATACTCCTTTTTGACCCTCGGCAGAAACAGGGGGTTGTTATAAGATGACCTGTTTGTCTTTTTTTTTGAACGGAAGGACCGATTTCGATCCAGATTTGTTTTGTTTGGTATGTATTACATCTGCGGTTTACCTTCCATTCATCCGAAAATCATTGCCATGATTCAATTTTAGTTAACTTTAAACTAAGAATAAGCACCATCCTTGACAGTCTAAATTTATTGACCTTAGACTTTAGAGCATACATCTGGGAGCCGTCCACCTCGTAAATTCAGCATAATTGTGTACAACACTATCTAACGCTTAATCGAGATCAACTTAAACCTCCACACCCCCCCCACAGCCAGATGCATGTCTATGATGTTGCACCAGATCCATACATCCCCTTTAACCTGAAATATCCCCCATGACTAAGTACCACACAGGACAGGTCTAGCATCCTCCTTTCAACTGTTTATTTGGAAACAATCAAGCTAGGTAACAATGAGATAAACAAAGGCATATAATATATTTAGTCGTTGAAGTAATAGCACTTAAGAAAATAGTTACCAGCTTGTAATCTTACCTCCCTCAGCTCCGGGTTAAAATATATCGCGACGTGTACGAGTTTTATCTCGTTCGTCAAATCCTTGTGTAACGAAGTGAATTTGGTCGACACGTAATTAAATTGCTTATTTATTGGAGCATATCCTTAAAGCGTACCGAAGATAACAAGCTTATACGCTCTCTCAAGTCTCTACACTCTGCATGGCCAAATTTAAACATTTTCTCCATTTTAGAGGAAAATGAGCAACCTATTCATGCATATGGTTTAGGCAAGTATGTGTGTAAACTTCCACGTTACTAAGCATTGGATAGAAATTATGCACTTGATGCGAAATAGATAAAAAAACACTTCGGTTCACTAAGGTTTATTCAATTTAAATTTTTAGTCTTCTAATATCTACGGTTGGATCTTAAAAATCAATGTCCATAAAATTGCTGCGTATGCATTTAAAGTTGTTTCTTTGTTTTTAGTATCATTTAATTTGGATGTAAATGTTTTACAGGTTTTAAAATATAGGTATTGTTATGTTATTAACGGCCCTACATATGTCTTATTCTGTAAAACCTAAGTTGAAAGAGTAAAAAAATGCATTTGTAAACGTGCAGATGGGATAGGACTCGTCTCTTCGTATTACAAACTCCATTTTACCCATGGAGGTACTGCGGATTTGGTTCTTACACTGAAACTCTGAAGTTTTTTGTCGCATATGTCAATACGCATGCCTTATCTTTGTACACGATTTGTTTTAATATGTTATTAAAATAACTAGAAAATTAAAACTTATTAATCGAAATAAAGAAAATTCACTTTAAATGGAAGTGTCTAGCATGGGTATTATTTGAACGTCGCTCTTTTTTTTTAATATGTAATGTGTTTTTATTTAAACGTTTTGCTTGGCGAAATATTGTCGTAATACATATATTTAAAAGAAATTTCCTAATAGTAATAGGGTAAAACCATCATTGTAAATAGCAACACTGTCTTGGCGATCGATCTGAAATATTGCAAATGTTACATTACTTGGAGCTCTGAACAGATAAATTGTGTTTTCAGGTTCGTTAAATTTTGATGAGATGAATTTAGTCTCGCTTGTCTTTTTTTTGAATGTATAATGTGTTGCCAGCCTCGCGGTTTTTACAACTTCACCGGGCTTTTAACTCGCTTGTCATTACTTTGACATTTACTACAATTGAAAAGTGTTATAAATCGATTCTTTGGTTTTCAAATACTTCTATTTCACTTCCTCTAATTTTGAGATACTTATGCCCGATTTCACCAAGAGCCCCTATATTTAGGGGACCTTTTAACGTGTTTTAGGGGACTGTTTTATATAGAAACAGTCCCATAAGTAACGTTAAAAGGTCCCCTAAAGTATAGGGGCTCTTGGTGAAATCGGGCATAAGTCTTCTATATATATAAAAGAAAGTGGTGTTAATTACACTATTTATAACTCAAGAACGGCTCAACTGATTAGGCTGAAAATTGGTGGGGAGGTAGATTAGAACCAGGAGAAGGACATAGGATACATATTATCCTGTTCGATTATGAGGAAACTGGGAAAAACAACATTTTTAATTTTTCCCATACAAACTGAACGGGCGGAACAAAGTTCGCGGGAATAGCTAGTTTGCTATAAAACCGATTTCATCCTATTATCAGTTTGGTGTAGGTCGACCTAACTTCGGATCTTAGACTGTCTCGACTCTTGAATCTTGATGATAAAGTTTACATTATCGGAATAGCGTACAGGCAACAATAAAAAAAAATAAGTAAGTACGCCGGCGAACCCTCGATTGGAAGTTAGTTTTACATATAAACCTTCCATTCAAGAGGAACTCCAACTATTAAAAACCGCATCAAAATTCGTTAAGTACTTTTTATTTTTTATTACTTAACGATTTAAGGATAGATAGGGGCAGGCAGCGGAAAGCGACTTTGTGTTTAAATACAATGTAGCGATATGTTACAAAAAATAGTTAATTTTGTTTACATTTTAAATGAAAGTATCGTCATTGAGAAACGAAATGTTCAAAGTAAATAATAATCGAATGTTAATTACTCAGGACAAGTTCTCGATAATGGACATTCGTCGGCCGTTAACGTAAACTGATAAGATAAACAATACAACAATAACACAACTTTTTTCTTAGAGAATTGACAAATGAAGAAAAAAATTGTTTAAAATTGTTCCAAGTGTTTTTTTTTGTGATGTGATATGTTACAAAAAATAGTTAATTTTGTTTACATTTTAAGTGAAAGTATCGTCATTGAGAATCGAAATGTTCAAAGTAAATAATAATCGAATGTTAATTAGTCAGGACAAGTTCTCGATAATGGAAGAATACTGGTATACTTCTTCTTACTTCTTAATACAGAAGATATACTGGTTGTTAATTGTGGTGGTTAATTTCATGAAAATAGGTTTAGCAGTTATTGCGTGAAGGAGTAACAAACAAACATAAAAACTTTCGCATTTATAATATTAATAGGATATTATCAATTGTAATATTAGGGGTAAATGGTAACCGTCTTAAGCCACCAAATATGTTAGCGCAGTTGTTAATTTTAAAGATTATTTTATCCTTCAACCTGAAATAAGTTGGTAGGATGACTAGGGTGGCAGGAACTTATACTTCAAATAAACCAAAAAGTGGAATGTGTTTATTATGATATTGGAAGGCAAACAAGCAGACGGATTTCCACGGACCATCAGGTTCCTGACGGTCTTCTTCTCGATAATGGAAGAATGGATACTGATAAGATAAACAATACAACAATAACACAACTTTTTTCTTAGAGAATTGACAAATGAAGAAAAAAAATTTTTTAAAACTGTTCCAAGAGTTTTTTTTGTGATGTTGTAACAGACAAACATGAATTGTTTTTAACTTAAAATGTTAATCAATGTTTTATCAGCTTGATCAACCCTGCTATAGCTGCAGAACTTGTGTTAATTAATTTCACCATAGAATAATAATAATAAATAAATATCCCTGGATAAGTCTTTATTCCTGCCGCCATAACGTGATGCCGTGTTCCGGTTCGGAGTGTAAGGTAGCCGGTAAACTTACTTTTGCTCGAAGCCTAACAACCTGACCTCAGGTTGGCAACGCACCATTACCATCTTTGGTGCCTCTAGGCGGCGGAAATTTCTTACCATCAGGAAATCCGTCTGCTTAACATAAAAAAAAGTAACACAAATTGATTGTAACCCTAAAATAAGCAAATTTTATACTTATGTGTGTGTTAGTGATCGATTCTAATACATAGGATACATTCAAATTAATAAACACCCAGACCCGGAAATGCGGACAACTAAATGTTCATCACCCAAATGCCTACCGGGAATCAAACCCGAGCTTCGCGGTTGGTCAGTGGAGTTAGACGTGTATGTTGGCCCCTAACAAAGTTCACCGGGTCGGCTAGTTTAACAACCTTATGAAACTTCTGGCAGTACGTAGTTTAAAGGTGTTCCTTTATCTTGAGGATTCACTAATAACATAATGTTAAAATTTTGAACATTACAATGATAAATCCGTGATAAAACACATTCAAGCATCACATGAACGAAGAATGAGAACCGAACATCACAGCACATGACCTGAAATTATTGTTAATCGGGCAGGGAAGCAGTATTATATAGTAAATTTTCAGTATGTAGGAGTAAATTTAGTGTCACTACATAGTATAAAGTAAAGTCGCTTCCTTTGTCCCTATTTCCGTCTGCATGCTATACTTTAAAACTATGCAACGGATTTTGATACGGTTTTTTTAATAGATAAAGTGATTGAAGAGGAAGGTTTAGGAGGACGAAGCCGGGGCGGGTCGCTAGTTTAGTATAACACTCAGGGGATGTTGGATAACATGTATAATATAGGACCATCTCTGAATCATTTGTTATTTTTCGGAATAAGTTGTCATAAAAAAAAATTGGAGTCGGTGTTTTTGAAGTGTTTCTACCCTTAAATTATTTTAAACACATTGGCCTATTCATAGGCGACAAAAAGGAAACGTTATACCTACCTTGTAATGTAGGTGTTTACCACATTCTCCTTCCGACTTTTAATGCTACGCACTTTTTTTCTTTATTGTGCAGTATTTGCGTGTCATCGATTTTCAAATCACCACGATTCTAAAGAATGTTACCAAAAATTTATAAAAAAAAAATCATAAATGTGTCTGTTGTTCAAGTTTGTTATCAAATGGCGAAGATATTTCCACCACATGGTTTTCACTAGTAGTAGGTACTAGGTACATCATATTGTTGAAAACAAAGCAGTGACGTTTTTTAAAACAAGTCACGTGCGATTTAGTCGAACTGGGTTAGACTAAACGCTGTCAAAAGAAGAATGATCAGTATGTTCCGTACAAATAAGTGGACAAACTCATTATATTTAAAAACAAATATTTTTGTGATGAAGCTCCAGTAGCCATCATCTTTCATCATTTAGTCATTCATTCATCATCATTCTTCTTTTTTTCAGTCAATGTCTTATAGTGTAAATATTAACAGTCAAAGAAACAGAAAGTCGTCTCTGAATCGGACCGCTCTAATCACGCAGTCACGGTGATAGCTCAATTTTAATTAGGTGACCAGACGTATCTTCAAAAGAATGCGACACTTTTTCCAAATCTTGAAAAAAAAAACAGGTTAACTAGTTTCTTACAAATCGTACCTACTTACATAGTAACTAAAACTAGGTAGCAGTTTTATGACTAGGTATGTACTCTTTTTTTATGATATTGAAAGGCAAACAAGCAGACGGATTTCCTGATGGTAAGAAATTCACGCCGCCTAGAGACATCAATGGTGGTAATGGTGCGTTGCCAACCTGAGGCCGGGTTGTTAGGCCTTGAGCAAAAGTAAGTTTACCGGCTACCTTACCCTCCAAACCGGAACACGTCATGACGTTATGGCGGCAGGAATAGGTAAGGCGGTTGTACCAATCCTGGTGAGTCGCTACGAAACTAACACCTAGTCAGATGTCACGGTGCTCGTGACGGTTAGCCTATGCTCGCCTTTTACGAGCTGCCTGGCAGGAAGGCAGATGGTCTATTCTGCAAAGGAGCCCGATATTGTCACCACTGTAAGCTTATGCATAATGCATAACATCCAAGCAACTATTGATGTTGGAATCCATTAGACCTATATAGAGAACGTGTATTTCTTACCATCGAGAAATCCTTTTGATTTTCGCCTTTCAATCTAGTACAAAAAACTAAAAATAGCCATTTGAGTTTTGAAGTGAAATACATAAGTATTACATTTGCGGCCAGTCCAAACGTTATGTCACCGAGGTCGATGCCCTCGCCTTTCGCGCCTAACACACAAACCTTCTTTCTCGTTCAAATGATTGATCGGTGGGAAATGTTTTTGGCTGTACCGAATTCTTGCTTTTGCTAATGTTGCAATGGAAAAAAAGATGTACAGTTATGTTGAACACTGTTTTACCCCATTTTTTTACAGCGTAAGATGGAACATAAAGAGTGTTTCATAAAATAGTCTTACACAAACCTTCTTTCTCGCTCAGATGATTGATCAGTGGAAAATGTTTTTGGCTGTACCGAGTTCTTGCTTTTGCTAATGTTGCAATGGAAAAAAAGATGTACAGCTGTGTTGAACACTGTTTTACCCCAATTTTTTACACCGTAAGATGGAACGTGGACAGTGTTCCATAAAATAGTCTTTCGCGCCTAACACACAAACCTTCTTTCTCGCTCAGATGATTGATCGGTGGGAAATGTTTTTGGCTGTACCGAATTCATGCTCTTGCTAATGTCGCAATGGAAAAAAAGATGTACAGTTGTGTTGAACACTGTTTGATCCCATTTTTTACAGCTTAAGATGGAACGTGGACAGTGTTCCATAAAATAGTCTTTCGCGCCTAACACACAAATCTTCTTTCTCGCTCAGATGATTGATCGGTGGAAAATGTTTTTGGCTGTACCGAATTCATGCTTTTGCTAATGTCGCAATGGAAAAAAAGATGTACAGTTGTGTTGAGCACTGTTTTACCCCATTTTTTATGGATAACAGTATTCCATAAAATAACCTCCAGCTATGAGATAAGAGGATATTCTTCTAGATAAGAGGATATGTGTGGAAGCCGGTGGTGTTATGTGATTGTGGCTGTACAGAATTTGTCAATTGTCACCTTTGTGGTCTAGCGGTCCAGGCGTTAGACTTGACTTCATTAGGTCCCGGGTTCGCATCCCGGGTCGGGCAACAAAAAGAAAATGGGTTTTTCCAATTTTCTAACAAAAAAAATGTTGCACGGGATTGGATATGCGCCCGTTTGGCGATAGGCTTGTCACCTATCACGTTATGGGACTTAGTCTACATCTGCAGGAATATGGGCGTGAGGATATATTTTTTTTTATTGCGAACAAGAAAAATTGTTTGGTATCATTAATTCATTAATTATTTACTCACTACAGACGCGACTAATGGCAGGCGTCTCCAATGACTTTAATTATTATTATCTATTTATTAATAATCTAAAGACCTAGACCTTTTGATCTATCTCCTAGATAATCTATCATTACAAAATTAATCAACATTTACTTACTATAATTAACATGAACTGTTTAGGATGAATGCACACTGTTCTTAATCTCCTTAAGTTTTTTTAATTTTTCCCGTGTTGGTCCGGGCTTCTTTTCTGAATAGATAAATCCAGACAGGCAGGTCGTAAAAGGCGAGCATAGGTTTCCTGTCACTAACACCGTGACATCACTACTACTAGGTACTAGATGGTAAAGGTTCGCAGTGTCTCGCCCGGATCCGTAGCACCACCTTACCTATTCCGACCGCCATTACGTCTATGCTTGCCGTTGATGTATTCCGGTTCGGAGGTTCAGGTAGCCGGTAAACTTACTTTGCTCGAGGCCTAACATACTAAGCCTAATATACACAACATTAGGACTTAGCGTGAATTTCTTACCATCAGGAAATCTGTCTGATTGTTTGCCTTCCGACAAAATAAAAAAATGTGGAAATGTATGTTTGTAAACTAACACCCTTCATGAAAATTAACAATAAGCTATCACATCGCAGACGCGAGTTCCTTCACAATCATGCCAAGCAGCAAGGACTTTCATTAAAATTTGGATTTAGGATCCCCACAGCCGCAACAATAAAACCGTACAGCATTTTTCAGGCAAAGCAATAATAATAATTAGTAGTGAATGCAATTATAGAGTGGCCAAGTGTGAGTCCATTTTACTAAACGATTTTGAAATAAATAAATAATAATTTTTGAGGTTGGAGAAATAAATGTTTATAAACCTAAACCATTTTCAAGACTTATCTATACATAAACCTACATGGTTTGATGAAAAAAAAAATTTTGTGGTTTTATTTCCATGTATTTTTTTAAAATGTTTAACTCTCGAAGGAAAATGAGGGAGTAATATAAGTTTGACTAAATAATGTCCGTTTGTGTGTCTTCTTAAATGAAAAAATTAAAAGACTCCCGACGAAATCGGTTCATCCGTTCGGAAGTCTTGATGCAGATATGTCAAACTTATAAAACCCCTCGTTTTCCGACGGAGGTTAAAAAGAGTATGTCGTAACCTCAATTGCATTGCATCGTTTTTTGTAGTCTGATTTATTGTTTTAAATAATTCCCTTGTTGATTTATATTTCTCGTGCACATCATCAGTCGTGACGGGATGCCAAACCATGTCGTCTGTCAGTTGAAACTGTGGTAAAGTAAAGGTCGAATGGAATTGGTGAAGGCTAGACGTCGAAAGTGCGATTCGGAGTGTTTCGCAAGTGCGGTCGTTGACTGCGCCGTTCGTGTTTCGCACACAGCTCGCATCCATAATGCCCTCGCTATCGACCGATCTCAGATGTGATCTATCTACGCTACTGGCGTTTCGTGGGAAATATAGTACACTAGCCGACCCGGTGAACTTCGTATCGCTTGACATTAACATCGTTGGATGGGTTGAAGCAATCTTTTCCCCATTGTCTCTAATTTCATATAAGAATCTTCGGATTATAAGTGATACAACGGAAAAACGAGTAGTAAATTTGGTCCAGGTTCAGGAATTGTGCGATGACCACGCGAAATGGGGATTAATTTTTATGTGTATAAATTTTATGGTTATTCTTTTGGTTCTTTCGGTTGGTTGATTTTCATCAAAACGCTTTAGTGATTAGCTGAATCCATCTATTTGAATCTATGTAATAATCAACGGCTTTTGACGTGACAACGTCTTATAATTCGGTGGAGCCGGCTGCATGCACCAAAATACATGACTCATGCGGCGTTACCTCGCTTTGAGGCGTTCCATTTAAGGCTTGAAGTTCCATTTATGACGTTGTCACGTTTAACTATCGTCAGTAAATCGACTTACAGACAACCCCTTTTTTGTTTTCCTTTGACTCGGGTTTACTCAGAGCGTGCAACAGTGTAGTTTCTCTTTAAGATTATAACATATCCAAGAAAGACCTCCGCGGAAGATTTCATATTACTGAAACATCTGTTTTGTAAGCTGAAGAGGTGAACGTCATATAGTCCGAAAGCAGAATGTCATATTGTGTCAGGGAAGTTTTTATGTTGACGATGGTAATGACAACTTCTACATCGTCCAGGCACTAGATTGATGCTAATAGACATTAATCCGCCTTTTAAACAAACCAATTTAGTTTAAATATTTTTTAAAGAAAGAAAAAATTTCGCCCCAGACAGGATTTGAACTTGTAACCTTTCGTCTCAAACCGACGAATGCTCTAACCAATTGAGCTACTGAGGATTCAAGTCCCGTGGCGAAATTTTTAATTCCTTTCTAACCCGTTAACGCGGGTAGTTATGTCCTATAGATACACAATTCTGAGTACCCACCAAATGAGTTCATCACAGATGAAATTCACATTTTTAGAATGGACATAACTTTCGTTTCTTGCATCGTATTTTTATTTTTTTTATTTTTTACACAGGTTTATTTTTGGTTACAGGTTCAAATCCTGTCTGGGGCGAAATTTTTTCTTTCTTTAAAATTTATAGAAATTTATCCCACGCACAGGGCAAGTGCTAAAAAAATAAAATAAAAATACGATGCAATTTAGTTTAGTATACAATAAAGATAAATAAATATGAGTATAAATTGTTCATACTATCCGATGAGGAAGTAGGTAATGTTGATTGGGTGCGATAAGGGAAAAAGTTTAAGCCATGGCGACAATTGTCAGGAGGCCTAATTTACATCATGACAGAAAAAAGGATGGTGATAAATATTCGTTTTAACTTTCACTCTAGACAAACTTTGTTTTCCAAAATTAGTTTCACTGTAATTGGCTACGTTTTATTAGAGCATATTGTAATAAAACCTTGTGGAATGTAAATGGTTTTTAAACAGCTATTTATATGGAAAACTTTATGAGAATGTTATGGATAATCCTTTTAACAACCTTACAAATTAACTTTTACTAAACATTTTAGTGATACACTTTTGTGACATACTAATATACACATGTTAGGCAATGTTGCAAGTTTTTGATGTGCTCATTCTCTTGAATTAAGAACGTTGCAATTCTGTGTATAATCCTGTCATATTCAAAATCCAGATGCGTCCGGACAATTATTATCCTCATAGGAACACTCATAAAATTGGGCCCAATTCAAACTGGAATCTTTTAAAAACGAATAGTCATAACCAGCTGCGAGCAAAACGAATGTGCTAAGTCTCATCTAGTATTCCAGTCAAAAATACAATCATTTGAACTATTCTATCAGCCAGAATGTTAGTGTTCGTCACTGTCGTTTTCAGTGGGTTATGTTCATAAGTTTACGCAAGAGGCTTGAAGTAATAGCTTTAGGCCGATAAAATTTGATGCTGAAAGGTCCTTTCTTTTATCTATTAACTGATTTGCAATACCGCGAAACGATAGCCCGGTGAAATTGTAAAAAAACGCGCGGTTAGCAACATATTAAGCATTCAAAAAAAAACCGCAAAATAAGTAGAATAATATTTTTATGTACTCATGTTAGGTATACCGACTTTCCTTACCGGTAATATTTCAGTGAAATATAAAAGTTCGTCTTTTTGTTTGGCTTCCTTCATTATTGTGAAAAAATATTCCACCATTTAAGTTATTTTATGAGCTCCTTTTTGGGTGAGCTGGAAGAAATCTCTTTATCTGAGATAAGCTGGCCTTTTGTGCAAGTCCTTTAGTTTTAAAGTTTATGTAATTTTTTTGTGTGCAATAAATAATTAAATAAATTCAATTATGATAAGATAATTTTTGGCGTGTATGCCTAGGTCCTTACGAGAAAAGCGTCATAGATTAATTATTGTGAATTGCTTTGAACTTACTTGTTTTTTATATTCTCCACGTACAACGCAATATTAATGAAATGTGATTAAGCTTAGAAACGTAAATTGTGAATAAAACAAAATGGAAAACGAAAGCAGCACACATTTCCGGTTGTCAAAGGCTTTCAAAGCTTTGCATAACCCATTTGCTTAATACATTTTTAAATGGATTTGAATATTAAACTGACGTCGCGAAAACGTACATTTTACTGATGCAATACAACGTTCGGTCTTCATTTCAGGTATTTTTTATAAATTGCAAAAAATTAAATAAATCTTCTCAGACAAGATTTAAACCTGTTTCAAGCCAACGAATGCTCTAATCATTGGAGCTACTGAGTTGTATTTTAATTAGATTTTTTTTATTTTTGGATTGATATGGTATACTTTACAAATTGCGTAAATGTTTCCGTATATTTAGTTTCCTGGTCAGTATAGACGGTCCAAATATACTTTCATAACTTGAAACCTAGAGTGTGCATATTTCAGTGAATATTTGAACATTAGGTTCATCTAAGCGGGATTTATTACAAAATTATAAAATAGAACCATATTACGAGTATAATAAGTGTGAAAGTTTAAACATTTCACAAAATTTGGCTTAAGTAGTGTATGCCTGAAAACCCGAGATAAAAAATAGGCATAGTATTTAAAAACGTAGTCTTTTTGTCTAACAGGAGTGGGATTAGGAAATCAATTATTGTTATTCATCTTTGATTTATTTATTTCATATTAGCCGACACGGCTAACTTCGTTTCGCTTGACATTACTTACAACTTATGAGGAAAATTAAAGTATTGCTTTTCCTATTTTCCCTGCAATTTTCGCGGGTTTCCTCTTCATATGTTCCTTCTCCTGATTGTGACCAATACAACAAAAAATAGGGGTATAGCTCGCACGTTTTCGTATTAGTCTTTAATATGGTGGGCATATTTTGAATTAAAAGGATAATGGGAATGCAATCTTAAAAAATAACTAGCCGTCATCCAAATACCCACACATACGCGTGACTCACACATACACACAAACACGGTCAAAGCTTTGCCAATTGAACAAATGGAAGTAGGAAAGCTGACCCTCTTGATACATAAATGTGAGAAAATAAGCGGAACCATCTAATGCTAGGATGATGAAGACCTGGATGTCTCTTGATGACTGAACTCAAAGCGTCAAATATTTTTCTATGTTATAGTTAGAAATACTTGAAACATACACCTTATATGATACACACATCCCTACGTACTTAAATTGTTTTTTTTTATGATATTGGAAGGCAAACAAGCAGACGGGTTTATTGAAGTTATTCCCGCCGCCTAGAGACACCAAAGGTGGTAATGGTTCGTTGCCAACCTGAGCGCGGGATGTTAGGCCTCGAGCAAGAGTAAGTTTATCGGCTACCTTACCCTCCAAACCGGAACACGTCATGATGTCATGGCAGCAGGAATAGGTAGGGCGGTGGTACCAATCCGGGTGAGTCGCTGCAAAACTCGACCACTTAGTCAGATGTCATGGTGCTAGTGACAGTAAGCCGCTCGCTTTTTACGAGCTGCCTGGCACAGGAAGGCAGATGGTCTTTTCTGCAAAGGAGCCCGGACCACCACGGGAAATTCTAGAAGCAATAGTCAGAATGACAAAATTGTAAACTCAAATTATTATGTCACAAACCGTTACTACATTTTTTAAATGCAAACTTAAAGCGAGCGACTGACTGTACATTGAAATAAAAATCTGTGAAAAGCCGCTCAACCCACTTATTTAATACTGAAACGGAATTAAGTGTTTTCAATGTACCCTCATTTCCTGAACTTTAAACGTGAGTGTATTTTTATTTAAAAAGTTTACACGTTGAAGGTAAATTTTACAGCATTTGCGTTTTAAATTTGTAGATTCAGGTAGGTTTGCCTGGGAGGTTCTGGATTGTGAGATCGATAGGATAGCGCATGCTCATTCGTTGGACCTAGATCCCCCCGACCCTCGCCTCCTAACTTCCTGTGAAGCCTTTACAACCGGCCGGCTCTGCGAATTATAAGTGCATCGTTATTGACTTTGATTAATGACATGATATTTGAAGACATCATAATCATCATCTCGTTATCTATCGCTAAAAGCATCGTTGAAAGATTTTAGATGTACTAGGTAGCAAGAACCCGATGATTTTATCATCATTACAAAACCAGAAGATTAAAACTCTTTCTTTGGTGTTATATCAGTCGTCCATTGCAACTTAGATCCCTAATTCATAGGTATTCTTTTGTAATTTTTGCAGAATGCAATGGTTTTTCTCTCTTGTTCCTAATTCAATTGAAATATACGTTTTTAATATCTGTAAATGAAAATAGTAAACTGCAAGACGTAGATAGAATTTTTAGACTAGCATGTATGTTTTTTTTTAATAAATTTAATTTCGGGCAATGATCTTTAATGGTGCAAAGTTCATGCGAAGTTGAAAAGCGAGAGTAAGAGAGCATTCTTCTCTTTCCTGCTCTTGCTCCCACAACCAAATGCGGTAAACCTGAAATAGCTAGGATTGTGACGATAATAAACCAAACCACACACTAGATTAAGTTGAATCATTGACATTATAATTGAACGTCCGATATGAATGTAGTTCTAAGCTGGTCACTTAGCATGCTGCAAATGAAACAGACCTTGACTCGGACGATTACTGAGTTGTAAGATACGCATTCAGACCTTACCAGGGTTACTAGAATGACAATAATGTAATCGTGTCGTTCATACTTTGTTCTCTACTACTTTGGTCATCATCATTTCAGCCCTTTTACGCCGCATCTAGCTGTAGACCTGTACTTACCGTCGTAGTTTCTTGTTCTATGATTTTGCCTGATGCTTGCAACTTTGAACAGGTCGTGGTTCAAGTAGCTGGACGACATATGTTATTGGACCGACTCGTTGGCAATGTTAGCGTGCACGTCTTACTCTACCGACCAACCGCGAGGCTCGGGATCGATTCCCGATGGGGATAAATATTTGTGTGATGAACATCGACGTCTGTATTTCCGGGTCTAGTGTTTATTATATCTGTTACTGTTGATACTGTAATAAATCTAAGATACACCCAGACCTTAGCGTGCCGTTTTAAAACTTAGTTTTTTCTGAAAATACTATATAATACAACGTGAAAAACAATGGTATTGGATAACCAATACTTACATTTGCTATTTTACCAATGTTGCATTTGAATAACTTAATTTTGCTCGAGCGATAACATCCCGGCCTAAGGTTGGCAACGCACCATTATTACCTTTGGTGTCTCAAGACGGCGTGTTTATTTTTTGCCATCAGGAAATACATTGACTTCCAATATCACAAAAAATATACTATATGTAGGTACTAAGGCACATGAATGAATTGAATCATGGTAAAGGCAGTTAACGCCTCTGCTGTTATTATCGTAACTACTGGTTGTTAGTTAAATTAACAGGAACAAGCTGCATGTGTGTGTTTTTATTCTTGAACGGCTAAGAAGTAACATATAATCAATCAGTTTACATTCCTCTCTTCCTTATATCCATGAAACACCGATCAGCCAAGTTCAAGTTTTCAGTCTTTGCTGCAAATATGAAAGGTTGTGGGAGAAATGAAGATCACAATATTCCAGCAATTAATTGAATTAAAATCCCCGAAGACGTAGGCAGAGGCACAACCAGGGCACCCACCACTAGCCGAAGACACTAAGCCCCACAATAAGATAGGTAGCAAGTCTATCGCCAACCTGGCACATATCCAATCCCGAGCAACATTTTTTTTATTAGAAAATTGGAAAAACCCAATTTTTTTTTGGTGCCTTACCCGGGATT
>NJDD01001352.1:53905-113902 GCA_002245505.1 Calephelis nemesis
TTGGAAAAACCCAATTTTTTTTGGTGCCTTACCCGGGATTCCAACACATTTTTTTTATTGGAAAGTTGGTATTGGAAATACCACATTTTCTTTTTGTTTCCCGACTCGGGTTTTGAAACCGCCACCTCATGCAGTCAAGTCCAACACCTGAACCGCTAGACTACAGGGAGATATTTTTTAGATTTCATATAGACTACAACAATTGTGATAGTGTCTATAGGCGTCGTTTGTTTGTTACCATCAGGTCTTCTGCTTGGATTTTGTGCCAACATGCATTTTTATAAAAATGTGACTATGAAATTATTAGCCTAACTATCTACGAGCTTAAAATAATCCCCTGCTGCTGCTAATCCGAGAGACCTGTATAACGTAATCGATTACTCGCCCCTTGAAGCGAATGTAGTCCCGTCACTTGGTCGGCGAAGGGTGAAACGAGTGTGCAGAGCTGATACGGGGCTTATATATATACTTTTAGAATTTGGTAGTCAATATGTTTATAGTCTGGTTGACGGATATTTCGCTGCAAGGTACAATCTAAATTGACCCGAATTAACAAAGGTTTTGAACAAATTTATGGTGATCGTCTCTTCTCATCTCTCTCGTCTCGATTTTTCTCATGTGATATCTAAGATTTTTATCAAGTGCTTTCCATTGGTAAATACTTTTTTCAGTTATAGCAAACTCATCGAATAGCTAAGTCTCAAAAGTTCATCCAGATCATGGTATATTTACGTAAATTTGTAGACAAACTCCTGCCCCAGCTGTTTATGCGTGCAGACGAAACAAACATTCAAAAATCATTTGATGTAGACGTTGGTCGGGTCTTCCCCGTGTTTCTCCTTGTCTCCTGTGTAGAACCATCTGCTTTCCTGCAAATTAGTTCGTGGAAGAGAATAATGGTTAAATAGGCCATTATCATCAAGACTACTGCTAGTAGTGAGTCTCGTTTTTCATCGTACATCGACATGACACCATGTTACCTATTCGTGCCGCCATAATGACAGTCTCATTTTACATTCCGGAGGGTAAGGCAGTCGATAGAGTTGCATGATGATTGGCCTAACACCTCTGCCATAGACAGTGGTGACCTACAATATCCATGGTATCTGAAGGCCACGGTTACCTCTTAACATCAAGAGAGCCGATGCTTCTTCGCTATCTTACCAATAATCATACTATTGATAGTTTTTCGCGAGTTTTTCCGAATTTTACAGTTTCCGCTCTCCATGGAAACCATTTTGAGAGAAAAAAAGAAAAGCTGTGTTTGATCCTAGGTCTTCAACTATCTTTATTCCTTAGCATTTCAAACCCAGTAGATTAGAGTATCCGTGGAAGCGTGAACGATATTCTCATTCACGACAATATTAATGGGGTTATAATAGAATGTGTATGTGACGCAGTCTTACACCATTTTACAGAACAGTGATAGATGATGTAGAGATAACATATTGATACGATTCGAATAAGCGATAGAGACGAGGACGCACATACAATACGTTGCTCTAGTTTCAGAGAGGACTACTCGTATTGTTGGCTGCATCCGGTCGTGTCGAATGTCAGCTGGAACATCACTTCCGGTCGATGATCTAACAACTGATATATCACACGATACTGTCTTAAATATACCTCTATGAGTATTTCATTGGCTAGCTTACGCTTTTCCGGGTGGACATTCCGTTTTTTCTCAAATTGAAGGTATCGGTGCTGCCTTTTTACTGATTTTTAATTAAAGAAGAGAGAGTTACTGTCGTACGCCTCGATTTTCGGCTACGAAGTTGTCAGGCTGCAAATCTAAATAGAGGCGATACTCTGCCGTACGTCTCAATTCTTGGCCAAGGTTCTGGTAGGTTTTGAAATTGCTGGCGTTCGTTTGCAGGTTCTATCTATTAATTAAATAGAAGTGATACACTGCCGTACGTTTTGAGTCCCGGGTTAGAAGTTTTCGTCAGGCTGTGAAGTTGCTGGCCACACTAACCAAAGTGTGTATGTAGTCTATAAAAATTAATTTCTGGCTCACTTACTCTTTATCAATGATCAAGGCTGAGCAATGACTTTAAGGATTTCAGAATCACCCGTTGATCTATGCTCGCCGGTCTACAGTCTACAATGTCTTAACAGTACTTTTACGAGTTAAGGACATTTGTAGGCACAGTCTATGGTAAATGATCTTCATTGATTAAGTGCTACAAATGAATTTCACGACTTCAATCCCTCTCGCCATTCTAATTTTATGTAAATAAATATATAAAGCAGTAGTACCAATCCGATCTAGTTTTTATATCTGACACATTGACACATGCGCTCATATCTTACGAGCTGCTAATGATAGGAAAGTATATTCAAAAGATTTCCGGGGTACAGCGCAATTAAACCAGGAAAGTAGTAATTTGCGATTACTCGTCTGGATTTGTGCAACTCATTTCTATCGCCATAATTTTAGCGCATGTCACTGTTGTGTTGTGATTTGATAGGTAAGATAACCAGAGTATACGTAGGTATGGAGATTTAACTTCCCAGCCTTCGATATTTCGAGATAACATAATCCCTCTGGGGTCTCTGTGGTCAATTGGGTTTTTCCAATTTTCTAATAACAAAAAAAATGGTCGGGATTGGAAGTGTGCCTGATTGGCGATAGGCCTGCCACCTATCAAAATGTGGTACTTAGTATCTAGTCGGGGGTGCCCTGGATATGGGCTTGAAGATGCTTTTTGTTATGAATTTTTTACCATCCGAAAATTCGTAGACTTATTAATTTGCCTTCCATGCTACAAAATTGTTTCAGAATTCGAGTCAAACAATGATGAATGTACAATGTGGTATGTTTGGTGTTTCCACGGTATGTTTGTATCAAATATCAGCTGATTGTTTAAGAATGCCACACTCATTCACCGGTGTAACACTATCCACTTACATTGTGTAACTTTTTTTATGTCATACACTGTTGATTCCAATTGGCATGCATAAATATTTCCTGCGACAGGAAATGGGTTTGTTATGATATGGATTGCGATAGTGTACGGTTTTTGGTTGTGTGTAATTACACGTGTGCCCATCTATTCGACGAAACTGTACAAGAAAATCCAAGAGCAGAGAGATTTGCTTGTAGTACAGTCTGTTTTGAAGTTGAGGGTATTCTACTTGTTATGTATGGGTCCATTGAGCAATTTGGAAACAGTGTATGATTCCAGGATGCTAAATTTCGTCACTAACGGTTTTAAGGTTTAGGAATACAAATCGCAGTATTTCAATTTAACTATGTCAAAGTTTTTGTTTACTTGCGTTAAAAATAAAGTTAATATGTAACGTCATTTAAGAGCACCTACTTACGCTTTTTGTGATATTGGTCCGGAGCATTGCAAATGCTATCGAATGAAGTATTGATAGATAACATTATACAGAAATTCTGATTTTGTGGAACGTTGAAACCTATAAGTTAACGGATAAGCCTACCATAGTTTTTTAAGGTTCAATTTACGCTGTTATACTTCTTTTTTTTAGGTTTTGGCATATACGTCAGTATTTTGCCATTAGTAAAGTAGAAAGGTGCATCAAACTTACCAAAATCGGGATTCAATTATAATAAATTATAAGTCACAAGTCATCAATAAGTCATGTCTGGGACTTGGGTAATGCGGTGGCCTCATTACACAAGCTCATATAGTGAGATTTGGCGGCAACGAGTAAATACACGATACGCTAATTTCTTCATGTTTATTTCATTTGTGCACTTGCACTGAACAAAATTGTACAAATAGCCACCAAAATTGACTAATTTCACTCAACACAAATACAAAATTCAATAATTATGAAAAAACTTCGGCCATCTTTTCTCTCGATGGCGCAAAAACTCTCTGTTATACTTGTATTCCATCGAGTTCGATTTCTTTCATATGTAAGATTTGTGGATGCGCTAAGCCGACAGGCGGTAATTTTGTTGCGCACTCACTAAACTAATTTTAAGTTATCGCTGTCTTCTTTTAACGAAAAAAACAAAACACTTAGCGCTGCCAAGTTAGTCCGTACCCGTCATTTTTACAGACGTTTAAACTATTACTCGGAAAACGTCGATTAAAAACATCGCGATTTGACATGTTCGGACTAATCTGACGTGTCTAAAACGTTCCATCTCCTTTGTTTTTGTTTTATATGAGAAAGATAGCATGCATCTAAAATAAGTTTAGTTTGTGAACAGCAGAATTACCACCAATATAATCTATGTACCAAACTCTTTCGGAAAGTAAATTGACCAAGGAACTACACATGAACGTTATCGGCAGCGTAAACGTCCCCGGAGACCGTCGCGTACGTGCATTCAAATACGTTCTCGTATCATCGGATTTAAAGTACATTGCATCGGAATATTGGTATGAGGTGGAATGGTGCTATGTGTGGCGCATTGCGGAGACGGCGTGTCGTCTGAGACGGGTTGCGGAACCGCTGACATTGAATATGTTGCACGTGTGCAGTTTCGTACCAAATAATGACCAGTTTTATGCAAGCGTATGGTTTTACTAATGGTAATAGTCATCGCCTCTGTGGTCTATCGGTCCGGCGTCTGGCTTGACATGAGGTCCCGGGTTCACTCCTCGAGTCGGGCAACAAAAGAAAAATTAGAAAATATATATATTTTAAATTTTCTACATATATGTGCCCGATTGGCGATAGGCTTGCCAGCTTTGCCTGCCTACCTTTCCGGGGATATGGGCGTGAAAATACTTTTTTTTTAAATTTAGAATTCAGATGATAATACGTATATAATAGAAGGCAGTTTTACAAAGTATAAAACAAAGTCGCTTCCTCTGTCCCTTTGTTTGCTTCAATCTTTAAAATTACGCAACGGATTTTGATGTGGTTTTTTTAACAGATAAAGTGATTGAAGATGAAGGTTTATTTGTATATTTTATAACCGTGCGAAGTCGGGGCGGGCCGCTAGTAACTTAAGAGTCGAGGTTATTTTTGACATTTG
Organism: Calephelis nemesis; assembly: GCA_002245505.1. NCBI lineage: Eukaryota > Metazoa > Arthropoda > Insecta > Lepidoptera > Riodinidae > Calephelis > Calephelis nemesis. The sequence continues at coordinate 58,872 of NJDD01001352.1, forward strand.
AAGATCTTCATATTCGTTATGAAACTGGAAAATGGACAGTGTATAACACATTCCTAGTTATTTTTAAACAATATTGCTTTTGACACGACATAAAACAACATAAAGCAGTTCAAAAAATTTTAAATTTTCACGCGTCAAAACAGTCTTAAATCAGTCGGTTAAACCAAAGTCTCCCCCGACGGCTGCTGATTGGTCGAAACCTCATATTTAACCGAACGCCAAAACTGCGTTATGTGTATTGCATTTATCCGGAAGCAATAAATCACCAATGCACGTATCGGTTGCTTAAACCGACATTTTACGACATATGCACGTGTGTGAGTAAAACAATGACCAATTACGTTTCAGTGATTCAAGGACAAACGATCGTATTCACGCACGTTTGCGTGTGTGCGTCGTATGTCTTATGTAGGGTTTTCAATCATGCTGTTCAGTAATACGATACACTTTTCGTTGGATTTTTCTCATCATAGAATCCCCTAAAACACGTGTTTGAAATCTTGTCGCCAGTTCTGATAAGATTGAATTAAATTCGATTTTCTTTAATATTTCTTCAAATTTCAATTTTCCAGCTTAGAATTGGCTAAATGCTCGTCTGATTGCAATTTATTAAAATTTCTTAAATCTTTGGATGGAGATTCTGTTTTGAAATGCTTCATAGGTCATTTGTGGTTCCAGGTCGATGGTAAAAGGTAATGTCTATTTGTCAAGATGTTTGCATTCCCGCGTTAACATTTTTTCTATAACTGCTGTTTCTACCTATTTCTGGGTTACTAAAAATTTACATTTTCAAAATTATATGTAAGTACATACTTTTTTTTAATATATATAAGGCAGCGAACAAACATGCTGATCATCTGATGTTAAGGTATAATCGCAGCCCATAGACCATAGATGTTATAGGTGCGTCGCTGTCCTGTAGCCAGGATGTTAAGACAAAAAAAATATGTCAAGATTTATTTTGTTTCTTATTTTTTAATCTATATTATTGACGCTGATTGCTTGAACTTTGAAAAGTTAATTTGCAAACAACCATCTTTTCTATAGAGAATTTATGCTGGTTTAGAATTTATAAGAGATTTTTGCGGGAGATCAATCTTTCACGAAACTGAATCGATCACTTGCGGTCTAAACCAATGTTGGTATATTTTTGCAAGGCGGCTAATCCTTTACAAAGTTAACAAGGCTACGATAACTAACGGCCTAGCCAAATTTTTTTTCATGTAAATAATGTGTAATTTTATTTTCATGACTAAATGATATGTTACTATTACCTACTTCATTATGTATATTCGTGTGCGAAGCAGTTTGTCATGTTTTGATCAGCGGTTCCCAAACTTATTTCGTATAACGGCCACTTTAGAAATTGTTATTTTGTAGACACCCCCCCCCAACCCTTTTTTTCTCTCAGAAACCTTAATAAACATATATGTGTCGCCTAGAGTTTAGTAAACGATTTTTTCTGGGCCCTTACCATCCTCTAGCCTTTCAGTGCATCCATAAGGCCACGTTATCGCCATATTTGGGAAAAGCAAGCAAGCATCTTCACGCCCATATCCCCGAAGGGTAGGGAGAGGCACAACCAGGGCACCTACGACTAGCCGAAGACACTAAGTCACACAATGTGATAGGTGACAAGCCTATCGCCAACCGGGCACGTTTTGGAGAAAAAACTGGTTTAAATAGTTGATTTTAGCGAGTTGGTGCGATATTTATATTCAGCATGATTTAAAAAGTTGCTGCAAGTCATGCTGTCACTATCACGAAGTTGATTCATGGCTCGACAGACGTGATGTTATATTTTATGCGATTTTTTAATTACACATAGCGTTCAACATGTTGAACATGCTGTTATTAATATTTTGTAATATATTTTTTAAACAATTTGCTAACAATGAACAAGAGGAAACATGTCAATTCGTCATCCGTCAATCATCTTGCATTTTCCGATCCGGTACAAATAGATCTATCTATTCAATAATACCCGGATATCGGATATTCGGTACCTAAGCTATTTTTCGCCAAAGTTGCTCTTTTTCATTAATAACTACGTATGTGTGCCCATGATTTCGTCCACGTGTAATTTAACAAAAAGTTTGAAATGAAAGTAGTTAGGTTACTACTTATTGCAATAGCAGTACGCCAGTTTAAAATCCCGTCAACATCAGTCTAGTCGTTTCAGAGATTAGCCGGAACAAACAGATGGATGAAAGTTGTAAGTATGTTATTTTGATATATGTACCGTATATGCACTCATATGCGTATAGTAAAAAGCGGTTACTTCAGCATTACAGACACTTCCATTTTATTTATTTGTACATAGATGAAAAAATGTTTGTCGTAACTTTCATTTTTGATATAGGTACCTACCTAATATGCTTTTATAATCAAATTGTACTTTGAACGATGATTGTACTTAAAACTTGTTGCTCGTATGATTTGTAATTTTTATCGTTTTTAATAACGATTGTTAATAATTTTAACGATGTGTTAATTAAAATTATGTTAAGATCATGTCAAACGCCTCTATATTGGTACTTAATTTCTTCTTAATTTGTCAACCGAATCTAAGCTTCTTTTTATATTTAAAAGAGCATGCTTTCAAGTTGTAGTCTGAATGCATCCAAGAGCGGATCTGCTAATGGAATTCCAGAAACGTCAAATCTAATTGATCTCGTAATTAATAGCCAGGATGTTATCCTAGGGTGGTTTCAAGAGTCTCCAAAATCGGCGTGTTTATATAAGAAGGGTAATTAATGAGGTGGAAGCCAGAAAGATGTACAAGGATCGTTAGATTTGGCACTCGATACGCTCCCCCCCTCTACCCCCGCCTCCCTGCCTACCGCGCGTGGGACTTGGTTTGAAGATATGTATCTATGTATGTTAAACTGAACCCTTCTAGTAGAGGTAACATTTGTATGTAAGTTTTAACCTGTTTTGTAACAGTGTTTATACAATGTTCTATTTAATCATATTGCCATTTGTTATATAAAATGTTAGCACATTTCTTCGAAATCTGGAATCGTGAGGAGGTTTAAGTGGACATTAAATTTGCACGCCCGTGACGTCACATTAAACTACGAACAAACATTACAAACGCTCGAGAGTAATATTTTTCCACTTATCGGCTTACGGCCAGCTGACGGGGACAAATCTACAGTAATTATTGTATTCATTAGAATTAACTGTTGTTGCGTCAGCGCCGATGTAATCTGATAAGGCGATTCGTAACGATTTAGTGCTCTTATAGTAATGTATGTCGCCGATATATTTTTTTTTATGATATTGGAAGGCAAACAAGCAGACGGTAAGAAATTCACGCCGCCTAGAGACACCAAAGGTGGTAATGGTGCGTTGCCAACCTGGGGCCGGGATGTTAGGCCTCGAGCAAAAGTAAGTATACTGGCTACCTTACCCTCCTAACCGGAACACGTCATGACGTTATGGCGGCAGGAATAGGTAAGGCGGTGGTACCAATCCGAGCGAGTCGCTGCTAAACTCTACCACCTAGTCAGAATTCACGGTATTAGTGACGGTGAGCCTTTGCTCGCCTTTTACGAGCTGCCTGGCAAGGAAGGCAGATGGTCTATTCTACAAAGGAGCCCGGACCAACACGGGGAAGAATTAAATTTTTTTAGTTATGTGAAAAGTTGTCGACGTCATGGTTTTGCGTTACGGCCCAATGTCAGCTGGTGGTGGCCTAGCGGTCCGGCGTCGGACTTGCCCCCAGAATGGGTATAAAAAAAAAGAAAAAATGTATTTTATTTTTTTTTGTTATATCGTTGACTGGGATTGGATATGTATCCGGTTTGCGATCTATTTGACACCTATCACAGTGCGGCACTTGCTATCTTCGGTTTTGCTTCGGTCTATTCGGGGAAAATGGGCGTGAAGATACTTTTTAGATGATAACACTATTACAGCTAGCCAGAACTAGGTGGTAGATTGTTGTGCAACCGTTCACCCTACCCCGTTTCGTCAGTGCTCGCCATGGTCGTGTTCTGTGCTGAAGTACCCAAACCAGGTTTTTATTATGCTTCTGTAACAACTGTGGACTTGTGTCTGTAGGTGACGATTGCATTTTACATCAAGAGACTTGCCTAGTCATTCGCTATTTACCTATTCAATAGGTAATCCAGCAATCAGTTGAAGAATTAGATGAATAATCCAGCAATGCTGGATTCAACTAATTCATTCAGTCTGTTTTGGTGGTTACAGTCGGAAAACTGTTCGCCTGGAAGGATACCAGCACCATGTAACCCTTGTCGCCATTGCCACGTACCTAGTATGTTAAGGTAGCATAACGCAGATCCAGAACGTAGGGAGGTTTGCCGGTTTTTGAATCGATTACATTACCCGCTACCTTCTTACTTCTGGCATTATGGCAGCACTTATTGCTATGTACATTGTACGGGTTAGCCTAAATATGTTTTTGTTTTCTTTTTACATTCGTATTTCATTATCAAAGATATTTTTATATAATGCCATTTATCAATGATCAAATCTTCTTCATACCACGTGCCGTAAAGTTTGATCTTTCCATATTGGGACTGCTGCTTGGTGACGTGCTAACGACTCTGATTTATACATACTAGCAGTGAAATTAATGTGTTTTCTGTATTGTTACAGAGAAATCAGTACAGTGCGCGGAGAGTGGTCGGTGTGTCGCCACCAGGGAAGCCGGCTGTCGACGAGCGTGCATGACGCTTCACACACCTAGCAATACTGTCCGCAGGTGAGATACCGCGGTGATGGAGCTCACCATCAGCTCAGGACAAGGGTATAGGACGCAGGTCGACATAGATGATGTATCGTTAGGACTTTAGGGATGTGTAAAAATAAACTAGCAGACGGATTTTTTGATGATTATAAATTATGTCGCCACGATTATGTAGTTGTTACGTCCCTACGACTAATAAAGATAGACATGAAGTAACCTAGTGGCTCTCTAAGTTCTGACTATAAAATAAATTTCCTATTTCAATGTTTGTTGTAACATTGTTAGTTTGGCAATCGGTGTTGTGTATTATTCTCCGGTTTGGTTAGTGGACTGCAGGACGTTCACAAAAGTGTAGACATTGTGTGTGTGACGTCCTTACTACTTGTTTTTTTACTTTCTCTTGGTACAATAAGTCCGGAAAGAACTTCTACTTGGCTGAAAGTGTAAAAGCCTACACTTAACTTCTCTGCCTATCTGCGATTTTCGAATCCATCCCTAATGGTGAATGACGCGTCCAAAAGAGATACCGTATATTTTGTTGAAGTGTCGTTAGCGTGTTCTGTTGCAGAAGACCGTCGTTTTGCAGTAACAGGCATCGGAAGCTGCTGCCGCTCCGGCAGACGTGACTGGCCCGCACCGCGGCTGCCGCTGGCCCGCATGCCGCTCTAGACGACGCGACACACCCTCACTACATCGCACCAGGTCAGTGGCACACCGGGATTTGTCCTGTTACACTCTTGGCTGGCTCCCCACGGCAATTGAATATGCGAATCGCACAGACAAAGAACGCAAACAGCAATTCACTGCTTTCAACGAGGCTAGTCTTTTCTGTGGGTTCGTAACATTTTCTGCTATCACCCTCAGCGGGAAGTACTCGTATCTAAAGCAAGCTCTTATGACAAGAGTCAATCGTCGTCTGCAATCATAGATGCCTTCAGCAGTTGACTGGCAAGTAAGCCTTTATGTGCAAATTAACGCCTTTTTACCTTCCACGCCCTTTCTTTCTTTCCAGGACGAAATAGATACATAATAAAATATTTTCTCGCCCGCATACCTGAAAAATGTAGGCACAGTTACAATCAGAACACGTACGAGTAGCCGAAGACACTAAGTCCTACAATTCGATAGATGGCAAGCCTATCGCCACTAGGGCACATATTCAATCTCGAGCAAGGTTGTTTTTATTAGAAAATTACGACTTAAAACTTGGTATGAGCAAAATTCTTTCTTTCACGTTTCTTTGACAGGCTGAACTAGAAGCTGACGGCTTACTGATTTTATGAAAAAAAAAACGGAAATGATTGATAGTTAAGAAGTAAAGAAAATGTCGACTCGACTATTCCACCTTAGAAATAGTAACACCACAAAAACTAGCATTGACGTTATATCGGTAGATATAGACAAGCCTATGCTCGACTGGTACAGCAAACAAACGAAATATCTGACCCCTGTACACTACTTTAAATATAGTGTCAGATTTTATTACTGAACATAGTTAGAGTTTTAACTATGGTCCTGTACCTGACTTTGGCTGAATAAGTCGTGAAAAACAATTGAAAGCCATAATTATGAAAGAAGAAGAAGAACTCTAACTAAATAAACGCGAAATGAGTCTTGTATATTTAGCTAAAATTAAGGAAGATTACGTATAAAACTTGGAAACAGCTTGGAGTTTCCAAGTTTTGATAAAGCCATTTGGAAGGCGGCCAAGCGTTATCTCGTCTGCAGTGTGCCGGATAACTTTGCTAACTTTCCTACAATATTGTAGATGTGATCATCTGTTTTTGTTTTATTCAAATATTTAAATGGATCTTGGGAAGGATATATTTTATTTGTTATTAAAGTCCATTTGTTTCTAACTTCTTTTTTCTACTTATATTGTTTGGTCGATGTACTTCTTTGGGGTCCCGTAGCCGAATGGCGTAAACGGATCCCTTATAAATTATACGTGTCCGCCTGTCTGTCAGTATGTCGTCCCTTTTTTGTAACTAAGCATTTGAAACTTAGTAGGCAGATCATGGCAGATGTATCCGGTAAACTGCTTTACGACTTACCCAAAAACAAAAAAATAATAAAAGATGTAGAAGGAAAAATAGTAAAAGTATCTTCACGCCCATATCTCAGAAGTGTAAGGCAGAGGCAAAACCACGGCACCCATGACTAGCCGAAGACACAGAGTCTTACAATGTGATAGGTGGCAAGCCTATCGCCAAACTGGCCACATATCCAATCCCGGGCAACATTATTTTTATTAGAAAATTGAAAATATAAGCATTCTAATTTTTTGTTGCCTGGGACTTCAAGAAGACAAGTTCGACGCAAGACTGCTAGACCAAGAGGCGATAAGAGGAGGAAGGAAAGGAAAATGAGTTTTTTTCATCAAACCTATGCTGGATGTTAATAGATTGGTCTGTAAAAAAGACAGTGAGGTCCTTTTTAAAGTCAGTCCTGATCGAATCTTGAAAGATACCAAGTGGTAAAAGGTGTGATTACAAATTTTAGTGATGTTTGTGACATCTAGTCAACTATTACTTGCTTATCTCAATATATACCTAATCAGGATATCGCCTCTGTGGTCTAGCGGTCCGGGTGTTGGACTTGACTGCATGATGACTCGGGTTCGAATCCCGGGTCGGCCAACAAAAAGAAAATTGGATTTTTCCAATTTTCTAATCAAAAAAATGTTGGTCGGGATTGGAAATGTGTCCGGTTGGCGATAGGCTTGCCACCTATCACATTATGGGACTTATTGTCTTCGGCTAGTCTTGGGTGCCCTGATTGTGCTTCTGCCTACCTCTTCGGGGATATCTGCGTGAAGATACTTTTACAGGATATACAGAACCCGTTAATCTAGTCTGACTCGCTCCTAGCAAATTGACTTACTAAATAAAACAGGATATTTAAATTAGTACTAGTAATATTGTTATAATTAAAAGGACATGTAACTAACTTTTTTTGCACATAGCAGAAAAGTACTAAACTAATGAGCTGGTTTTCTTGTTAAAAAAAAAATAGGGAACTAGTTTAATTAGTTAAAAATCTAACAAGTACGATTGTAAATATTATCAGGTAAAGGGAAAAGTTATTCCAATGCCAAGACAGCATTTTTTTAGTAATTTGAAAAAATGAACTTAGCTTTAGACTCACAATATGTTGATATGTTGGCACATCCTGAGGCTAGGATCTTAAGCCTGCCTCGTGTAGGTACTTAGGTATGTTTACTTCGAAGTAAAACTTGACATTGACAAACATTGACTTCATGGCGACAGCCACAAGTAAAGTATTCAAATGTTGGCGAGTTCTTACACTTGAACACCCAGTAATTCTTTTGAAATTATTCCTTAAATAGTTCTCTTTTTACAGATCCAGCGTCAAAAATAAATCACCCGTGGATTAATTAGTTAGGATATAGTTAAGTGAGCACAGCAATAGTCATGGGGTCCGTGAACGTGAACCGGAATGTCGCAGATGCGTTCTACAGATACAAGATGCCGCGCATCTGCGCCAAAGTGGAGGGCAAGGGCAACGGCATCAAGACGGTCATTGTGAACATGCCCGAAGTCGCCAAAGCCCTCGGCAGGCCTGCCACTTGTGAGTATCAAGTCCTCCGCTGGTACTGTTCGTTGTCACTCATGTTATACCCAGTATTTTTCATATAAAAAAAATGCTAGTGAGAAAAGATATGTTTTTTAAATGTTACGTTATGTGCTAAGAACACATGTCTATGGCAACGCCCCAATTATAAAAAAATGCAGTAAGGCAGCTTTTTTTCAAAAATTAACCCTCAGACAATAATAAGGGATGAAACTTGAAAATGAAAATCGTAACTATTCTATACTGACGGATTCGCAAGCAAACAGCTCTTGTTATATAAAACAACAAATGCGAAGAAACAAAATTATGAATACTTTTTTGTGTGTGTGTTTATTTTATTGAATATTGATTTCAAAATCATAAAAATGTTACTTTGCAATCTGCAAAATATATTTTTTTTATAAACGGTCTTAAAAATATCTTGACGCCCATACCCCCGAAGAAGTAGGCAGAGACACTCCCTTCACGTTTTTTGTGTGTGGAATTGGACCCGCGATCTCATGAAGTGTCGCTAGACCACTGAAGGCGAAATGGTATTATTTCTGGTATACAATAAGTTTTGCAGATGTTGAATGTCCTGTTTTCGGTGTTCATATTTTATATTATTAGATATTAAAATGTGTAATGTTTTAAAATTATGTTATAATTATTTTCAGATCCCACAAAGTATTTTGGATGCGAATTGGGCGCGCAGACCCAGTTCGACTTCAAAAATGAGCGTTTCATAGTCAACGGCAGCCACGACTCTGCCAAATTGCAGGATTTGTTGGATGGGTGAGAATCTTATATTATGCACTACCGGCTTTTCGCACCGTTATTAATTATACCTTCATCATGAATCACTTTATCTATTAAAACTGCATCAAAATTCGTTGCGTAGTTTTAAAGATTTAAGCATACAAAGGGACAGAGGAAACGGCTTTTTTTTAATACTATGTAGAATGTGTATATACGAAATCTAATTCTAGTCTTTACTATGCATAACTGACACTGCGTTTTTTTTCCTTCTTTTATGCTAATTATAAAATATGACACATAGCTCATACTATCTCTTTTCTCAGAAATTTATTTCTACAAATAAAATGTACCAATTTTAAAAATTATGCATTTTGTTAGCTAAGCAAGAGTAGGAAATAATTGAAGGCTATTTTTCTACTATGTTTTCTGTATTGTTCTGTTTTATTTTTCATGGAAATGTTTAACAAAACCTACAGCGATAACATCGAAAATTGTTTACAAACTTCAATGAATTTAAAATTTTATGGCTAGCATATAATTAAACATGCTTACTGTATGTTTGCCCGCATATTCAAATTATGTAGTGCTTCCTTAGGACAAGATACGGGGACAAGAAATAGCTTATTTTATTTTCAGCCTTCTTATTATATTCACACAAAATTGTACTATAAAATCTTAGCCAACAAATACACCCTTTTGGACTTTTAATTACATTATAGAGTAATAATAAGAAGCAAATGATTTATATTTGCAGCTTCATCCGCAAGTTTGTTCTGTGTCCGGAGTGCGACAACCCGGAAACGGAACTGATCGTGTCCACCAAACGGAACACGATATCGCAGGGGTGCAAGGCGTGTGGGTACCACGGACAGCTTGACTTCAACCACAAACTCAACACGTTCATACTAAAGAATCCGCCTGCAGCTGATCATGGCACACAGGTATATACCAGCTAGAGTGAGAAAAAGCGCGAGACAGAGATTGAGTAGGGACAAGATAGATAAAAGCAAGAAAGAGAGGGTAATAGAAGGGGGAGATACAGGGGAGTAGAGGCAAGAGGGAGGGGAGTGGAAGCGAGAGAGAGAAAGAAAAGCAAAGGAGAGAGAGAGAGAAAAGGGAATAGAATTGAGGGAAAGAGAGGGAAGTAAAAGCCGGATAAAGTAGAAACAATTATAAAGTGTAAGCTCTTTGTATCCACCGAGCACAACACTGAGCGAAAGGCCAACATTTTTATTGACAAAAATAAACAATTGGGTGGTTGTCGTTTTTAATTACCTTCACGTTGTCATAACTAACACCTTATTTTATCTTATTACATTAAATGAAAATTTTATTTAAATTATTTTCAGGGCTCATCGCTAACGGAGGGCAACCGCGGCAAACGCTCGAAGCGCAGCGGGCCGGCCGCCAACGGGAACCACGACGGCGACAACCACGACGCCAAAAATGTAACACATGCCGCGCTATTTACTTGGTGCTAGAGTTTTCTGACCACTCGTCCGGCTTTGTACCACCGCCTTACCTTTTACTATAGCCATAAAGGCTTATGTTCCGGCCCGAAGCGAATGGCAGCTGGTTAATTGACCTGATACCCCATCCATAGGATAGTTGCTCAGCTACAATATCTATGGAGTGTATAGGTCGCGGTTGTCTTTTAAAAATAAAAGAGTGTTTGTGTACGTAAGAGTTCAAACCAGACAAAATAGTATTCGAGTTTCAGTATTCATCATTTTTATATTGATATTTAATTATACGTCTTTTTCAATTTTAAACAAATTGAAATTCACTAAATGAGGACTCATCTCTATATGAGAGTTTCCTTCCTGTCAACCCCTAAATATTAATATGTTATCGGATAATAAGTAGATATCCCTGGAACATACCAGCAGGATTGTCACAATAATTAGAAAAAACTGACAAATTAAATACAACAGATCATAAAATCATAGACACAAAGTTTTTCAGAAACATTTTTGCTTGGGTGATAAATAAGATTTCTCTAATCACTTTTTAAAATACACTGAGAAATGCTTTTTCGAAACTTTAAGAGGATTTTAACGTACTTGCTTATATAATTTCAGGATAGTGATGTACCAATTACACCAACTACACCAAACCCTAAGAGCAAAAAGGAGAAGGCAGCTAAGCAAGACGATGACGATGACGTGAACTGGACGGTTGATGTCAGTGAGGAGGCGGTTCGGGCGCGGATGCAAGGTAACTGAACATCTATACACACCAAATTTTTTGTACATAATATAAACATATAATTTTTAATTCAATCATAAAAGTTTGCAAGAAAAGGTGAAACGGATCATTGCCAACAAGATTACTGGTGCTAAAGTACTATGCAGCAATTTATGCGGGTAGGGATCTACTGCTTCACATAAATATGTCGCAATAATAACAATGTTATGATCTGTTTCGGAGGGTAGGGTTGCCCTAGACGTCCTCAAATGTCCTAACACCCGGCCAGAGGCCAGCAACGCACCTACAACCCTATGGTGTCTATAATCTGCGGTTATCTCTTACATCAGAGGAACCGCGTGCTTGTTCCCTGTCTTGTAATTTTTGCAGCAAGGCAATGAAGAAATACGTTTAACTGATGAAAATCTCTCTTTTAAGAGATGATATTCCGAATTTTATTTTTATTCAGTTTTTGTTGTAATTTGTGCAATAGGTAATATTATTGTGCATTATTTTTTTCAGATCTAACGGATGGTGCGAAGAGTATGACGCTCTCCGAGGACAGTGAAAAGAACGAGAAGCAGCGCATGGACCTGTTCTATTCGTACATGAAACAACGCGCCGACGCCGGTGATGTGGATAACACCAAGGCTATCAACGATATAATACACGAGGCTGAACGGTGAGTATACAAGCAATAGCCTTTGCACGCTTTTAAATATATCAAAGATATTTTGGAGCTCTATACTGAAAATTGAACTGTGTGATATTGGAGGCAACATTATATCTTTTACTATAACCAAATAGAGTTTTGATGTAGAATTTCGGATATATATGTTCTTCGTTAAACCATCGTCCCACGAACCTACTGGCTACTGCTTTTAAGGACGTAAACGTAGGAGGTTGGTTTACGAATTTTTTTTTTTCCTTGAAATTTTTCTTTGAAAGATCAAATGCACTTCTTCATTCTCTACAAATTCTAATATGTACCTATTGACACTGCCATTAAGGTGTGGTCTCGTAATTTTCTTAATGGGATAGCACACCATTTATGGCTCTTGTTCTCATAAGTTTCCGTCTTTCACGCCTTCGGAACCAAGGTTGGATAAGAACAAAGTGTAATGTGATATTATGTGCGTTACAGTTTGGAAGTGAAGGCGAAGGCATTGCTGGTGGCGTTCGAGGTAGTGGTTCGCGCGGCGTCGCTGGCGGCGGACGTGAAGCGTCACCGTGCACTCCTGGTGCGGCTGGCGCGGCTGGACCCCCGCGCCCCGCGGTCCGCACTACACGCCCTCACCGCACTTACCGCCTCGCACCCGCCCCTGCTGCCGCGCGTGCCCGCCGTGCTTAAGGTGACCACTGTACCCCGCACCTCTGCACGTGAATACTGTACCCCGCTCTCCCGGCACGTAATTGTACTGGTATAGTACCCTGTAATGTACCCTGCGCCCCTGCATGTGACTATGGTACCCCGCGCCTCTGCGAATGACAACTATATCCTACGCTCCTGTACGTGACTACTGCACCACATGTCTGCATTTTTAAATGACCTATCGACGATCGACACAGATGTGATAGTAAGAGATAAGTGTGCCCAACAGACACCATAGATGTTACTATTGTTCAAGTTTGGTTGTTCCATATCCGCGTATGTTGCTACAAAGCACTCCACCGCCGGTGACACGTAACTGTGCTCCATCCCGAGCTCCCTGCGCACTGTTTGGTTTCTTTAAAATAGAATGAATCTGCAATATCTTCTTTACCTCTGGTTTTTAGTTATTGTACGACCTGGACATAGTAGAAGAGAAGACCATTCTGGAGTGGGCGGCCAAGCCGTCACGGAAATATGCGTCACGGGAGCTCGTCGCCGACGTCGTAAAGCGTGCGCAGCCCTTCCTGGACTGGCTGCAGCAGGCTGAGGAGGACTCTGACGAAGACGATGAGGAAGACATTGAGGTATCACAATTCTTGTCTAATCACGTCAAAGGAGTAGATAAATGACCTAGGGATTTTGTGTTCTTCGCGCCCATTATCGGAAAAATCTAACCATTTAGATTGCTGTGTTATTATTTATCTGGCGCAGACAGTTCAAGTCGTTGTCCTGCAGTAACTCGCCTCGACTACATGAACTATCGCTTTCCTTTTCTTATGTGAGAGAACCTGATGGCCTACACTATATAAGCTACATGTCCTGAGGCTGGGACTAGGTTTATTTAACAAGTCAACCAACTAACGACCCAACTTCGAGACCATCATTATGGCGGCTGGAATAGGTAAGGCGGTGGATCCCTACCCAACGAATTCCGCATAGCAATAATTTTCAATATATCATGCAATAAGAAATACCTGATCCGTAATTACTAATCTGTATATTTATTCGCCAACCTTGAACCTCTAATGTCATAAAACCTGTATTTCGAACCCCCCTCCCTCCCGCTCAACTTTCGCATTTAATTTGGATAAACTTGGAGTAAATTATATTGAAAATTTGATTTTTTGTATTCCAGATCGAGTACGACGATCGCGCCAAAGTTACACCCATCAAGGCCGTGGCTGCGCCCACTCGCCCGCAGCCCGAAGACGATGGTGATATCGATGTCGATATCGATGCCATTTAAACTGCCATCGATAATGTATACCACTACTTCAACATAAACAAAATTAAACCACTACCCTCGATAAAGTCACGTCAATCATAATGAGACCACCTATGATAGAACCACTGCTCTCATAATCTAATAAAGTCGACATTGGGCGTGTTCGGCCGAAGTAAGTACTTACAAAATTTTGTAAGTCACTTACTATGCTTACATAATTTTCGGCCGGGACACAAAATAAGTGCTAACGCAGTAAGTATGGCTTAATATACGACGCCATTTTGCTTATTGTTTATGTACGGGATGTGACATAAACCGGTGTTTTGTGTTATGTCAAGCCAGTAAGTCTGTCCTCGCCGAAAAGTGCTACAGTCAGCTTGTAAGACTTTAATTTTTTTATGCTTACTGGCTTACTAAGTTTAGTAAGTACTTAATTCGGCCGAACACGCCCATTGTAATTGTTTTATTTTAAATCTTAATTCAATATAAACTTTGGTTTATCTCGACAACCACAACACCATTTTCACCACGAAATTCACTGTCACAACTTACACCTTACTCACTGTCGGCCAAGTTATTACCCATTTATGTCACTGAAATTAGAATAAAGCAACAGTTGATCGTAACTGTTTATTTTACTGCTTCAATCTAAAATTTTAAAAATACCTATTTAAACCAGATAATACCTACAAGTGACGGAAGAGACACTTGAGCTCTTGCAATTACTCAAAAGCAGTATAGATTTCGGGGTTATACTCTCGTTTATCATAAGATCTCAAATAGCACTCCCAACAAAAGAACCACATTTTGCTATTTAGAATGGTCTTAATATCAAACATTAAAACTCCGATGTGACGAGACATTGCTAAACATGATTTACAGGATGGACAAATTTTCAAGGTTTGAAAGTATTGCATAACTCCTTGCAATTTTTGAACGACTTTTAAAATAACAGATATAGAGGGTATTTTTATTCATTTTATCGTGCGCAGAGTATTTTGTGGCATAATGGACTACAATTTTTTTTAATAACAGAAGGCGCTCTACAAGTTTTTTTATAAACGTTATCGACGTTTTTAAAAATCTTAAACCCTCTAAATCAGCGATAATATGAACGGATCCCATGAAACTGAAACTGTAAATAATATGTAATCCCTTATTGTGAAACAAGATATATACCATAATTAATCTTAAACTTGTGGTATATGCGTGAACTATACATTATAAAATTAAGATCACTGAAATATGAAATATACATTAATAAATTGGCAATACACATGTTTGTTAAAAATAATAGATGTTAAATTTGTAGTGTATACTTCACGTGATTCTTTCATTTGCTCCCATGTCGAAAGGTTAAGGTATTTAATAAATCATTAAATGATTAGTGTTTACCAAAATTGCTGTGCAAGTACTTCTAAGTCAAATATATTAGATATTTCGGCGAAATCAATACCGGGTATATGTAAGTCGTAGCGATAATATAAGTAAACGCTTAGTTTGATCACATCTCACTTTTTCACGAGTATTTTGTTCCTATCCACAGAGTATTTTATAATGTTCTTTTATTTCGCATTTTTTTGGTAATGGATTTATAAATTAGATGGACATCATGAATGTTTGTAATGTTTCTTTTCTGGTCACAAATATCGTGACACAACTTTTTTTAATTACACAAATACTTTTTAATTTATATGAAAAGTTTAAAATAGGTTAATATGTACATTTGTGAACAGCGCGAGGTTTAGCACGGACATTGAATTATTTGATATTTTAATTATTTACTTAAACATATTTAAATGATGTAAATATTGTATGCGTTTTCGCAATATTTAACTTAATTTATATATACATGTATAATTATAATGCAGATAAACTGAAATATATTTCTGTAAAGGCAAATTATTATTTTGGTTTAGTTTAGTTCAAAAATCTTAGATAATAAAATATAACCTTAAAGACAGGTGTTGGAAAAAGGTGACAAACTTTTGTTTCCTTGCAAATTGTATAATTTTATACGTGGCCCGTGATGGACCCCGCGCATTGTATGTAACGTAGGTTAAGTCGCGAGGTAGACCCTTGCGAACGTTTCCTCTTTATATTTAACTATTAAATAGAATATTTTAAAATTGCCATCTGACAATTTTATTAGATTTGTTTTATATTCAAATAAATTTGGATTGTAAGTTGGTGTTTTATTGCTTAACTCTTCCTGTGTCTTATAAATCCTTTCCTGATTTTGCTTGTCAATTGTATAAATAAATATCCTTAGACAAATTATACGATTTGACCTACCAAAAGCACAAATAATTTGACGGAGACGGTAGATACCGTGAGCGCAGTAAATTCGTGGTAAAGGCTCTGTGCGCTCCTGCGCGACTAATGCGCGACCAACGAATTTGATTTGAATGTAGCACATCTAATTTTTTTGTTATATTACTGCCTTGTTGGTCTTTTTTGGACAATAGAGCATTTACCTTCTGGCCAGGCAGCATGTTAAAGGCGAGCATAGGCTTATTGTCACCAGGGCTTGAAATACCGGTATATTAGGCCTTGGTGCGATACCGGAATCGGAGAAGTACCGGTACCAGACATATACCGGTACCAGACATATACCGGTACCAGACATATACCGGTACCAGACCTATACCGGTACCTAGCGTGTATCGGTATCAATACCGGAATAAAAACCGATATCTAATTAAGGTAAGTAAGTCTAAGTACAAGTGAGGCGTTGCCAATTTTCGTTTTCATCTATCAGTGTAAGACGTACTGAGCGGCAGCCCGCTACGCCGCGCCGAGTTGAATTTTCGTATTCGAAGTTTTATTTTGTGTATCAACATTTGTAGCCGACTTCGGATAAAAGTTGATTATGTTTTCATTTATTTTTAGTCAATGTGAAATTTTTGGATTGACATGTTACCTTAATTAGATATCGGTTTTTATACCAATACTCGCTAGGTATCGGTATCTGGACGATACCGGTATACGGAGTACCGGTACCCACTTTGGAACCGGTATTCAGGTATCGAAATGGAAAGAACCAGTAAAATACCGGTATTTTGTGTGCGTCCAAATTATATTTTTAGCACAAATTTTGCACAAATATATGCTCTCTGCTCATACAAAATTTTTAACTCTCCTATAATTATTTTAGATTTTTCTTGCTGGGGTAACGTTACCCCAGCTAGAAGTGTTTTTTCCGTTTATTTCCAAAACGACAATATGCACAAATTTTTTATTCGGCGCATATTTACAGCACATCGAGCACTAATTATTTGTCCCACTCATATCAGTCTAGGTGCTACTTTCTAGCTGGGGTAACGCACACGGTATTTTAGTACCGGTTCCAAGCCTTGATTGTCACTGTCTAGGTGGTAGAGTTTCGCAGCAACTTGCCCGGACTGGTAGCACCATTCCTACTGCCATAACGTCAGCCTAACCAATATAACATATACATAAGGCCTAATTTCCCGGCCTCAGGTTGGCAACGCACTATTACCAGCTTCAATGTCTAGGCGGCGTAAGTTTACCATCAGAAAATCCGTCCGATTGTTTGCCTTGCGGCGTTATCTTATGACCCGGTATGCGAACTGGCTACCTTACGTATCTGCACGGAAGGACAATGGCGAGAGCTAATAAAGTGACAGGGAACAGTAAGGAGGGTTGGAACATCAGGGGCGAGTTGTTGCACAGCTCGACCATATAGCTACGACTGACTCCACCAATAAAACAAGCCAATTATCTAGTGACTAGTGGAGTAATTGAACGGTCAAAATTACTTTAAAATTATCCTTTCGGACACTTTCGTGACTGTTTTTTCTTAACTGGTTGAGAAAAAATACTATTTACGTAGTATGTTTTTATAACTGGTTAAGAAAATGTACTTTTTTGTATGATTTCTTTACTGGTTAAGAAAAAAATTTGTATGCGCTTTTTCAAAACTATCAATCCAAAATATATGGATCTATACACACACTTCATAGCATAATATGCAACACGCAAAATGACCACCATACGCATAATGTGCGACTCTGAAAACGTGCAAATCACGAAATAAATTGTATCTGTATGCCAAAAAAGAACAAATGGAGCAATCTAGTTTTAAGTTTAGCTTTTGTACTGCATCTTAGGATATCTAAAAAGAAACAAAACAGTTTACTTCCCATCCACTTTTATTTAAATAAAAATGCATAACTTCCACGTCGTGTACTATAAATTAGATTCAATTCAGATCATTCGTCATTTATCTAGTTCTAGTAGGTAGTTTCTCATGATTAAAAAGGTTTGACCCGTATGTCGAACCCAAACTTTAATCGCTATTTAGTGAGACTAAACAATTGTAAAAAGTTTTAATAAACACATACCATTTTATCAATAAACATGGACTAGCGTAGGAGTGAAATTAAGTTGATATTATAGTCTGTATTATATTGCAATAAAGATTATAACACCAGGTTGAACCTTAGAGTAATTTAGTTCGTGTTTATTAATAAAACGGAGTAGGTACTTATAAAACATAGTAATAAATCGCATCGACAATGTCAATATTAAATGGTAGCACAGAATTGTGCAAGATTGATTGATTGAAAAGATAAACACTCAATACAAAACAGACCGATAGCGGCCGAAATATATCGTGCCATTTTAAATTTAATATTATTATTAACTGCATTAACAAAATAATTAACTGATGTACATTTTTTATAATTATAAGTTCAAAATTTACATCTAATAACATACATAATATCACTGTACTTACTCTTAATAATAAGCGTAAAAAAACAGCAAAGGTAACCAGCTATGCATGGGGCATATGATTTTGACTTGGAAAATATTTAACTTTACATTTCCGGGGCCGGCAAAATACTTGACGTAGATATCTCCTTGCTAGTTTTATATTTCCTATTACACCCACTCTCACCACCTCAGATCATTTCTTGTTCATAAATAGGTATACTTGAGCAATATACACTGTATCATAATAAGTACATTTGTTTTAAATCTGATCAAACACATTAATTTATTTCCTTAATACCGATCAGGTTCTACCAGACAAAACGAATGGAAGTAGGTAATCGTCCTTTCTTGATTCAAAGAACCGAACAGAGAACAAAAAGCTTTTCTCTCGACTTTGTATCACAAGTTTCTACCTGGCATTAGAGAATTCTGTCGTAGTCGGCAAACATTCATACTCTTCATACAGACACATACTTATCATAAAATATAAAAATAGGTATTTTCTTAACATAGCTATCATAATATGGTACTTTTTGGTGACAAAAATCGTAGTTTATAACCCATAGGCTGTGCAAAATTGTAACCTCAAATTATTATAAAGCATAAATTAAACAACGCGGTATTTTTTATCAAAAGTAGTACATAAGTAACATACCTATTTTACCTTTCAAACTTCACAAGAAATACAAAATAATTATCATATTAACCAACTATTCTAAACATGAAGATAACGCGCTTTCTAATTGACAAATCGAAATATGCGTTTCCTTCTACGTCAACGTGCGTAAGTATAAATTAAATAGGTACCAATTAAACTTCAAAGTCAATGCAAACAGCAAAATATGTAAATTTGAATATAGCCATAATGCGAGTATATGTTATATTTCGTTCCACATTCACTTCTAACTCAACGCGGAAATTGTCAGTTGACACTTGACAAGGTTATTTTGACATTTGTTTGGCGAGATCTAAGTTTCAGTTTTTGACCGACAGATAGCGCTAATTTATTTATGTACTAAAGTAAGTAATTGTATAAAACACTGGGCATTGTTTATAGCTTTATAACATTAAAATCAAATTATTTTTGTTCCTTACTTTTCCAGCTTAGATTGACCCCAAAATATAAAGTTTATATTTTAGGGTTTGACCTTCAAATTTGTTGCTCTCTGGTTCTAATAATAAGGCACACTCGGTGATTAGCTGTATAGCTACCTACATTAACTCTGGGACAATATTGCACTTCATCTGGTAAAATAATACTCTTGTTTTGCTGGTTGCACTAAATGGACTAGATATCTCCTGATATTCTTAATATGTAGTTATCCAAAAATCTGTTTTATTGTTGAGTTAATTACCATGTAATTCATTCGTATTAAAATATAGGCATGAGTAATCTAGCCATGCTCCAATCAAACAGCAGAATTTAAAGTTTCGTGCGATTTAATTGGTCAGGAGTATTACAAGGTTGATGATGCCATCATTTTACTAACGCTAAACGCAACCAAGCTTATAGGCCGGTTGCACCTTCCAAGTTCCTTACACATTTTAAAAATGGGTTAAATTATTTACCTTTGAATTAGGTTATAATATAAGAAGCTAAGTCATAGGTAAACAGTCGTAAGTTACTGCAGGAATGTGCAAACGGCCTTATTTTTATTTCCTTTTTTATTACTAACAGATAATAAACTTGGTTTCTAAGACTTAATATGATATCAGTTTCTTTAAGCGTCAGATTTAACAATCGTTATTTAACTCTTAAATCAAGTAGTTGAATACTATCCCGCCTGTTGTATGGTGACGCCCCCAGTGACGACGGGAGCAGCGGGGGCGGCGACGGCGAAGGAGGTGATGAACACGTTGACGATGGTGATGAGGAATACGCCCAGCACTATGATGTTGTTGCTGTTGTCGGCTTTGCGCATGTGAGGCTCCTCCGTCACGTTGTATTGGCTGTTCATTATTAAACCTACGCCCACAGCTATCTGTGACCAAAAAATGTAAGTATTTTAATCATAGACATTAAAATAACATTTCGCTAGATTTTTCTAAAGTAATGGAAGCTACAGAAACGGATTCACGGTTTAGGAATTATAATGTAGGGATGTAACGACCTCTTCACAAGCTTGTTTGACTAGTCTAGATTTTCGTAACGATGACCCCTCTACCATAGCATCAGTATTTGTCGTCGTTGTTTCCTAGTTTCGGGTGTAGATATATTAAAATATACGGTAAATTTATTTATACAAGATAAACATCTTGGTTTGCTGTAGACAATATTTATTTCTTGTCGTAACGAAATCCGTTTATTTGCCTTCTAAAACTTAAGTTAGAAATGATAAGCCTACCTGTATTATAATGCTAAGTGATATGAAGGTGAGACTGGGGTAGTAATATGGGTGAGTCCCGGACGATTCCAGCACGTAGCGCAGCTGGTTCGCGTTGGCCGACAGCAGCGCCAGGTCCATCATGCCCTGCGCCAGGTTCTTCTTCTGCTGATACGTGTTCACGTCTAGCACTGACTGTACAAAAATTTCAAATTAATGCCATGATGAGTTATATTTGAAGTTTACTATTCGTCGCAGGCACTCCGCAAAACTTCATCTTTGTTCCACAGAAACTTGTTAAGTAAGTACCTAAACGAATATTGTTTACCTACGGCCGTACTCACACATCGTCACTCGTCATTAAATTGATATTTTCTATACAAAATTATGACTTAAAGATAAATTAAATGTTAGAAGACGTCTCTGATTGCGAACGCTAGTCTTCGACCTTCGATCATTAGTTAACCATGAGTAAGATTTGCTTAACATCAGTTAAGTAGATTCGGCGTATTGCACAGCTATAACTTTTACAGAATATAAATTGTTTTCTGGTCATTCTGTGGTCTAAATCGATGTCTGTTTAAAGGTTCTGCTTATTTCTTCAGATAAAGTTTTTTAATGCTTGGATATGCTGATGAATTGTATTATCCAGATAAGATTTATTAGACATATTTTAAATAAAAATCAATATTAAAAAGCTGTCAAAACTCACCCCTGGCGGAAGAGGAGTCATCGGTCTGTCATCGACACCAAATCTTGTGTCAAAGCCATTGAAAGCTGGAGAAATATTAACTTGTTAGCAAAAAATTTAATGTACGTACATAACTGTATGGCAGCTTAAAATTTCGATTGTCACATGGTAAGTGGCAGCCCTGTAGTTCAAAACGTATATAGCAATAGGGTTTTTTTATGCTTCAAGGTAGGTAAAGGCTCGCCAAAAGGTAAGAGGTAACCATAGCCTACAAACACAATTTAATATGTTATTACTACGGGCTTATCTTTTTGACGTTCGTTGGTAAGAACATATCACTACATAGCTAAGTATACTATTAGTTACCAGCTTTCAATATATTTCCATTACGCAATATGACGATGCGAGCACTGAAGTTATAGCAGAAATATGTAAGGCGATTATATTAATCCGGGCGAGCTTCTACTCAGCTCTTTATTTATGACTGATGGTCCTAGTGAAGTATTCCAGTAAGCAGTAGCGGTCGGTGAGGTGATCACATCCACATGCCGACCGACGCCATTTCTTATTACATTTATTGTTCAACATTTCGCATAGATTATAATATTTATTGACCTCAGATTATAATAAGTATGTAACGTTATTTAGAAATGCGTATAAAATCATGTCAAACAAACATATTTTAAAGTACTTTCAGATTAACGTAATATAGTATTATCGTCTATGAAGGTGTCTATCATGCTAGTTATTCAATGTAAACGAGTAATATTTGTTTTCTATTCTTTGTATGAGTAGTCAACGTAGTAGAGAACAGTCATAAATACAGAACGTCTGCGTTATACATCACATTCTAGGGCTGCCAACGTTGTTGAAAACATTTACTTAAAATCTGACCGCCCTATAAAAGTAATTGACGCCTGTTTAAATAAACACTGTCTAAAATTGATATAAAAACAATAACGTGCCATACGTGGATGACATAGCAACATTAATCCAACTTCAGACGGTGTTGAGTAATAACAATACACGTGTTTTTAATTATTTTGTAGTAAGACGGAAATTCTTTAAAATCTATAGGCAACGCATATTAGAGACAGCTTCCGGTTAAAACACGAGACTCTTGGAGGAGTAGGCAGAGGCATAACCAGGGCACCCACGACTAGCCGAAGACACTAAGTCCCACAATGTGATAGGAAGCAAGCCTATCGCCAACCGAGCACATATCCAATCCCGGGCGACGTCAATATTAGTAGAAAATTGAAAATATACATTTTCTATTTTTTTTTATTGGTAGATCTGGGGATCGAACCCTGGACCTCATTTGACTTCTCAAATCCGTCGCCGGACCGCTAGACCATAGACACAAACACAAGATTGGTGTCTATTGACGGCATTCATTTTTAACCACCTAACTTTTTGCTTTCTACTTCCATAAAAAAAATTTGCAACTTTTAAAGGTTTTAGCAAAGCAATTTTAAAAACAAAGTTTGGGACACGGTCATGTTCAGTAGTAGAAAGGGAAAGACCAGAATTATGATGAAATAAGTATCTAAATTGTTAAAATTGCATTTTATCTGCATAACATACCTTGACGGCAAAAGGAATTACCAGCCCTAACCGACGGCCGTCACAAACGAGTTGGACAACTACAGCGATTTTGCGGAAACCCATAATTTTATGTACTTACTGCGTTTATCTCAGTGTAACTAAAAAAATGCTTGCAGCGCTCAATGGGAATGATTATAGCTTCTGAATAACGGTTAATGATATAAGTTTTAACTTTAATTTAGCTCTAGATCAAATGTCAATATGTATTTAGGTTATTATAAATACTTTTAAACTGTATCATAAACAATAATGACTGATTTTGAAAAGTTCATGCGACATCGTTCTTAATTGACACTTGTAATTTTTTTAAATTGTAATTTCCCAAATATTATTATCTTAATAATTAATTTATAGTTTAAAATGAGGTAGATTCGTTTTTAAAAATTGTATTTTGATAGAATTTAATACAATGTCGGAGATATAAAGTGTAAAATGTACACATTTCGTTCTGAAATTTAATTATTACAATACTGAGTGTATTCTTTATGTTAGGGCTTGAATGAAGACCAGTTTTTCTTTAATTTTTAATTTAAAAATAACGTTGCCTGTGAATGGATATGTGCCAGGCTAGCGATAGACTAGCCACCTATTACGTTGTACCTGTGGGACTTAGTGTCTTCGGCTAGTCGTTGGAGCTAGTTTTATTAAACAGAAAAACTTTTAAGAAAGTATATTAATTACCAAATATTAGATAATCAATCTTAAAAGTATTTTACAAAACTGCAACAAAATATTAATTTAAACGAAACCCGAAATATTTTTTCAAAGTCCTTACCTGTAAGATATTTTCAGGACTTGTTAAATATACTTCGTATTGCTTTTTTTGTATTGTTTCATATAATATATCATATACCTATGATCACGTTTGAGCATAAATACGATTTATTTCCCAATTTCTTCTCGAAGATGGAAGTTTAATGACTATCAATAAAGTTGGTATTCCATTACCGACAGGCCTAATTATAATAGATTTATTACAATTATTAAGGTTTATTATGTATTTCCATGCATTAATACCCATAATGTAAGTAAAACACTAAACTAGCGTGCTTCGGATATAAAACATAACTTATACAATAACTATAACCAATAAAATATGAAACAGTATCATGACAAGTTAGACCCTTAAAGGTTGATGAAATAATGTCAGCATTCGATTAGTTTTGTAGAAGTTGTGACAACCCTGTTAAATTTCCAAAAATGTTAGAGATCATTCTGTATCATGCCATGTTTGTGTACCTATCTTCTTCTTCTATAATATAAAAATGAATCGCTAAATGTGTTGGTAAGCGCATAACTTCCGAACGACTGGACCGATTTAGCTAACTTTTTTATTATTGTATTACTTATGATCAGGAGAAGGTTCTTACGAAAAGAAAAACCGGGAAAGTTGCAGGGAAAATGGGAAAAATAATACTTTATTATTTCTCATACTGAACGGGTGAAACGAAATTCGCCGGGACAGCTAGTTTATTATAAACATTTTTGATTTTGAAGTATAATCTACGAAACAAAAAACGAATGATTATTAATTAGCGAAGTAATTGCGCTGGTACAAAATCTTCTGGAAACGTTGAGTCCAATTTATAACTTTCTGCTTTTGAAGTAAAAACGACAGCTCAGAGGTTAGCTAATACAAACATTTTAGAATATAGTCAAGTTTCCCCGTGTTGGTCCGGGCTCCTTTGTAGAATAGACCATCTGCCTTAATCTTAATCATCTGCGAGCAAAGG
The DNA here is from genome assembly GCA_002245505.1 of Calephelis nemesis. Taxonomy (NCBI): domain Eukaryota; kingdom Metazoa; phylum Arthropoda; class Insecta; order Lepidoptera; family Riodinidae; genus Calephelis; species Calephelis nemesis. The sequence continues at coordinate 83,804 of NJDD01001352.1, forward strand.
CTCACCGTCAATAACATCGTGAATTCTGACTAAGTGGTAGAGTTTAGCAGCGACTCGCCCGGATTGGTACCACAGGCATTGGTTACCTATTCCTGCCGCCATAAGGGTTAGGGTTCGGAGGGTAAGGTAGCCGGTAAACTTACTTTCCCGGCCCCAGGTTGGCAACGCACCACTACCACCTTTGGTGTCTCTAGGCGGCGTGAATTTCTTACCATCAGGAAATTCGTCTGCTTGCTTGCCTTCCAATATCATAAAAAAAAAGTTACGGTATTAAGATGTGATCATCACCCGTGATGAAATAATACTGCACGTGGTAATACATAGGATGTTGGTATCACCGCCGTAGCTTTAACCGGCACTATAATGTTAGTGCTCGTCATCGTTGTAGTGCAGATTGAAAAATAATCTAACCCGTTAAATTTATATAAGAGACCTAAGTTGCATGCGTGATGTTGGTAATGCTCCGATAACATCTTGCGTGTCTATATACGTCATGTATTTCTCATCGTACGGAAATCCGTCTGATTGTTGTTTGTACTGTTAAAAAAATATTTGATCAGTGGGCGAACCCTAAAATAATGTGTGTATGTATGTGTATTAGTCCAATCACCGTAAGGACCGTCGGCTTCGTCGCCGGGCACCAAAGGCCATTTACCATCTTCCACGCCATTTCCATCATGAGCTGGGTCGAGAGGTTTCTTCTCATCACCTTCTGTTTTTTCACCTTCACCTGGAAATCATTTACAGCAATTCAGTGGAGAAAACTTGAAAGTGTTTAGACAGTAGAATGCTTAATGGCAGCCGAACTTGCAAACATCTGTCTAAGCTAGTTTAAATTCATTTACAAATTTAGTTACACCTGGCTATACATTATCACCTATTGTAGTTATTAGGAATGGTAAATTTCAGCTTCATCAAGTCGGTTAAGATATTTTGTTAGAGTTTTGTTATAGTTCTTCTAATTTTATTAAAGCCTTGTTTGTTTAATTACACTTTTCAGTTTCACTGAACAACTGCGAGTCTCGGGTTCGACTCTTGACGGAAGCAGACATTTGTGTGACGAACATTCAAATGTCCTTATTTCCGCCTGGGTGTTTGTTAAATTTATTCTGGTATTCATGTAAGTATTTCTATATATTAAAATCGTTAACTAACACTTATAACATAAACATATAATTTGCTTACTTTGGGGTTAGATTTAATTTGTGCAACTTATCCAGGGATATTATTATACTGTCTTTCTTTTATGCTACTTGTCAGGGTCAGGGTAAAACATAACTTTATGCCAGGGCAGTCAGTATACTTATTAGCGCTTTATGATTTAAATTTTCTTCAGCACTTGTATGAAATTTATGTATTATAGTATAAATAGCAGCTAGTAATACGGTTTTTATAACATTGTATATATTTCACTACGAAGAAATCGGTGTTGTTAGTTACTATATATACAAACTATCTAACAACAAAATCAATTCAACCTATAGCCATAATTGGGGCTTCCCACGTCATATCTGACCACACACAGATAGATACTGCAGCCGCAGTTCGTTCACATCGACCATTAGATATTGTTTCTGGGAGTTGTACCATACAAGGTGGGTGTGGGAAACTCCCGACACTGATAATGAAACGGGGTCGTATTTTGCGGTTAATGTTGGTAAGCAATGACGAACAAAAAAATATTAGCATTTAACATTGTAAACTTGTGAGTAAAATTCTAGAGAATAAAATTATCTTTACGCCGATATCCCCGAAAGGGTAGGCAGAGGCACAACCAGAGCACCCACGACTAGTGGAAGACAAGTCCCACAATGTGATATGTGAAAAGAAATCCCGAGCAACATTTTTCTTTTTGTTGCCCGACCCGTGTTCGAACCAAGGACCTCATGCAGTCAAGTCCAGAAACTGAACCGCTAGACCACAGAGGCGATTAATCAGTATTTTAGATGCAACAATGGGGTATCCCTATTTACCCTGTGACCAGGCCTTAATTAAAAATATCACCTGATTTCCGAGTAACAAGCGTTAGTTTCTTTGTCATTGCCGATAATTCATTATTGACTGTGATTTAGTAGAGTTATTCGTACATTCATAATAAAAATAATAACAGTACTTTACTAAAGCAAACAATAATACATATCTTATTTATTTATTTATTAGCTGTTCCGGCGAACCTAGTTTCACCCGTTCAGTTTGTACAGGATTAATTAAAATGTTGTTTTTTCTAGTTTAAACCGTTCGGTTTGTACAGGATTAATTAAAATGTTGTTTTTCCTAGTTTAAACCGTTCGGTTTGTACAGGATTAATTAAAATGTTGTTTTTCCTAGTTTAAGCCGTTCGCTTTGTACAGGATAAATTAAAATGTTGTTTTTCCTAGTTTGCTCCCAGTTGAACGCGATAAAATGTACCCAATGTCATTTCTATGGTTTTAAGCTTAAGCCCCATCAATTTTCAGTCAAATCGGTTCAGTCATTCTAGAGTTATAAATAATGTGACTAACAGGACTTTCTTTTATATATATAGAAAAACATAACAGTGATGGCAGTGATGTGCATTTGAATTTAATTTATATTGCTTTAATAATTATAGTGTTTCAATATTTCGACAAACAGTATTAGTATAGTTTAATACCCATAACACAAGCATATAATTTGCTTACTTTTGGGGTTAGATCTATTTTTGTAATTTGTCTTGAAGTTTTTCTTTTAATTATTTTATTTCAGGACGAATTACACAAATCGGTTGGAACTTAAAGTAACTAAACAATATGGTTGTTTTATGGGTGCTAGTCGACGAAACTAATATCTACAAAAAAATCTAATAAGCACCAAGATAAGAACGATAGACACCCTGGTCTTGGTCATCACATGCCTGCCTGTGTCAGGAACCAAATTCAAGTCTCAGTCTCAGTAGGAATAACAGTGTAGGTATACTAAACCAACGAGATGGTCAAAGAGATTGCATTTATTACTTGAGGCTGTGATAGATTAGGTTCTTTAGCCGCACTTGTGAACAAAAACAATAAGTGTATTTTTTTTTATTTTCCCACATGTTTATAAAACAATGAACCCTTTTAGCACAGAAATAATATGCTTCGATGTGGCTAGAATTATTATCAGTTTAGAGTTTTTTTGTACTGTTGCTAAAAAAAACCCTAGGATATCAAAGCTTTTGCCTCTGATGTTATCAATTCGTTTATGTGGTAACAGAGAACAAACAGACAAACAACAACAAACAATACACTAAAAAAGTCTTAGGCTTGGAAGCGTCACTGTAACTTATCTTAACTACGTGAAGGTACCTATATTTTTTGGGATTGGAAAATAAAAAAAAGCAGACGGATTTTTAACGGTCATAAATACACGCAATCTGCAAGCACTGAATATGCTATCGGTGCGTTGCCAACCTGAGGTTGAGCTGTTAAAACTCTCGAGTATGTTTACCAGTTACTCCACCCCAACGGCCGAATACTCTTCTGGAATATCTTCAATATATGTATATATTTTAAGATTTTTTAATATTAACATAGTGGCTTACCATCGGAATGTAAGTCTGGTGTACGATTAGCATTTGGTTCCAGCAGTCCATCGTCGATGCCAGGGTACGATGCTGTGGTGTCCGTGTGGTACTCATCATCCAGGTCGTCTATTTCAGGACCTAAAACATTTATCATCATTTATTTACTAAAATTAACCGTTGCCTGCAAATTAACCCGTTTTAATCATATTGAGATAAAATATTTAATATTGGTCGCCTCTGTGGTCTAGCGGTTCAGTTGTTGGACTTGACTTCATTAGGTCCCGGGTTCGAATCCCGGGTCGGGCAACAAAAACAAAATTGGGTTTTTCCAATTTTCTAGTTAAAAAAAATGTTGCTCGGGATTGGAAATGTGCCCGGTTGGCGATAGGCTAGCCACCTATCACATTGTGGGACTTAGTATCTTCGGCTAGTCGTGGGTGTTCTGGTTGTGCCTCTGCCTACACTTTCGGGGATATGGGCGTGAAGATACTGACTGAGATAAAATATTAAAAAGCAGTTTATGTCCTTTTTTGATATTTTTATGTAGTTTATATTATAACATCCATATTGTCGCATTTTTATATTAGTAGGTAACTGTAGAAGTAAAAGTCACGCCTATGTCTATACTTCTATACTAATATTATAAGGAGGTAAGGTTTGATTTTTTGTTTGTTTGAAATGAAAGAGCTCCGAAACTATTGGATCGATTTCGAAAATTCTTTCACCTTTATAATGTTACATTATCCCTGAGTGACATAGGCTTTGTTTCATCAAAATCAATGCAGTAGAAGCCAAATTAGGCAGAAAAACAGGTGAAACTGCTAGTCATTGATAAAGTTTGATTGAGAGGCTAATTTGGGGCTGAAAAGTAAATACCTTTTTTCTGTAAAAAAATCCATGGATCAAGACGCCGGCAACTACTAATAATACCCCCCAAAATTTCTAGACGTTTATTATCACTACATAGTATTAAACCAAGTCGCTTCTTCTGTCCCTATGAAGGGACATAGGGATATTTGATTTTACATATTTTATTACACTATATTATTTTATTATATTTACATATTTGATTAAACCTTTAAAACGGATTTTGAAGCGATGTTTTTAATTGATAAAGTGATTGAAGAGAAAGGTTTATATGTATATTTCATAATCGTGTGGAGCCGGGGCGGGCCGCTAGTATGTTACAATCTTAAGACATGTGTGACCTTTGTCTGTTGTATAATAATTAAGCTAAGTGTACATAGCTTAATGTGTGTACCAAATAGTTTAATGACTTTACAAAACATGAAACAAATAGGTCGCGTTTAAACGTTTGAGTCATAGCTATAATTGTAATTTAAGTTTATGAATTTTAATGAAGACGAAAATTTGATTTTAAGATTTCAAATTTAGAATAATTATGTCTTTTCCGGCAACAAGTATACTTTTAATGTGGCATTACTACTGGTAGTAAAGTACTGCGCAGGATACTTTTGCACGGGTGGGGATCCACCGCCTTTTTGAGTCATTCTCTGGTCCAGATGGTAGCATAGTCGTTAGACATTCACATAATTCCCAACCCTGTCCGCAAGACAATGAAGCACCTATAACATCTATGATGTCTGTATGTCACGGTTAAATAAATACAAAATAAATGTTATTTCTTCTTACCGGCGAGAGGAGGTTTTGGAGGATCTTTGTGAGGTTCCAGCAGTGGTTGTAACGGGTGCATCTCTGTGTCACTGTCTCCTTGCTTCGTGTCTGTTAACGTCTGTAAATAATATACATAATTACTATATAATTGATTAATTTTATGCCACGAGTCCGGTAGTGAATATTCAATTAACTATTTCTGCCAACAATTAGAATTACTGTAGATTAAAAATCTGAAACAAACTAAGTTTTAATCTTTATACAGATATAAAATATTTTAACCCCAGCGAAACTGAAAAAAACAGACTTCAATTTTATCATTACCATGTCGTGATTTGTTAATACTTTTTTTCGAAACTTTCGAGAAAAAAAGAAATGATTCCAAGATGATCTCACTTAAATATCAACATTCTGCCGGTGGTTTCTCAGTTTTACTTAATAATGCGCAATTTTTAATGTATGTTGTCATTTATTAGTTGGATCACAATAAAATCTATACCTCAGAATTATTAGATATAGTTTCAAGAAATAACAAGTGAAATCAGTTCGTTATTCACTGAGTAACCGCGTAACAAATATACTAAAAGAAACTTTTGTCGAAATTGCACCTCCTATTTTAATCGACTCCAAAAAAAACCGCGTAACAAATACACAAAAAAAAACTTTCGTCGAAGTCGAAGGTAGCCTATGAAGATATTTTAAATCAATAAAAGGAGGAAGTTCTCAATTCGATTCCATGTTTTTTTATTTTTTTTTTGTATGTTTGTTATACGATTACTTCGTCAATAGTCAACCGAATTTCATGTATCTTTTCTAGAAAATAGGTCATAATTCCGAAGTAGTTCCATGTTAGTACTTAAGCCGCATCCAGACCTAAATTCTATAAGCCCTTTACTACTATTATGCAGTTTGAAATACAAAACAAATTACATATCTTTTTGTACGTGCAAAAAGATAGCAACCATGAAAAGTTGATAGCTCGCTCGATAGTCTGGATCTAAGATCAAAGAACTAGGCTGTAATTCTGTTGCAAAGACCGTGGCCACAAGAAGAGGTTACAATTATAAGTAGATAAGAAAAAATGGAACAACGCGTTACTCTTCGTCTAAGCATGCCTAAGCCATTTCTGTTTCAAAGCCAGAAAACAAAAAGTTGATTATGCAAATTGATCAGCGTCAGTGTACAGTAAAAATCATACTTATCCTGTGATTAGTGCGACTAATAACAGCATTGATTTAAACAGACTCGAAATAATTAAGCTCAGTAATTGCAAAAAAATGACTTTAATTATTATATTATATACCACTTTGCGGTTTGATGATTCTTTTTCCGAAAGATTGTAAATGATTCCGATTGATAAAGTGTATGTGGGACTACATAAATGGAGTTTTGGCGCCATCGAGAGAAAATGCGATCGAAGTTGTTTCATAATTATTGAATTTCGTGTTTATATGGAGTGAAATTAGTCAATTTTGGTTGCAATTTGTACAATTTTGTTCAATGAAAGTGCACAAATGAAATAATCTTGAAGAAATTAGCGTATCGTGTATTTCCTCGTTGCCGCCAAATCTCACTATATGAGCTTGAGTAATGAGGCCACCGCTTTACCCAAGTCCCTGACATGACTTATTGACGACTTGTGACTTATGACTAATTATAATTGAATCCCGATTTTGGTAAATTTGATACAAACTGATGCAAATTTCTACTTGACTAATGGCAAAAGACTAAAGTAAATGCTAAAACCTAAAGAAAGAATAAAAAGACTACATAAATTTTATCAACATCCTACTAGTAGTTTTGGAAGTAAGTATACTTATAAATTAAAAGTATAAAAAAATTACACATCTTTTTCTTTTATGAAAACCACAAGTCTAATCGTTATAAAACTAATATGAGTAGTGCCTCGTAATCATAACCTATCTTCCTAAAAAAGAAACTATTATCCGAGGCTATTGTCCTAGTAATCCCGTAACAAACATACAAATAAATATGAAAAAACGTAGTAAACGTAGTAAATATGAAAAACGTAGAAATATCTAAAAAGATACTAAAATCAATAAATGACAGACATCTACAAGCTGTTAGGCGCACGGTTGAATAAAGGCTGTTACTATTTTTTAATTGCATTTTTACTCTCCAAAAATGTCAACTCTTGGTGTAATAAATTTGTATTGCACTAATATACACTATATTAGTGTATAACCTACTGAAATATAAATAAATAAATATTTTGGAAGATTTATAAAAAGGTCAAAAATTTAAGAAAAGTAAACCAACAGCCTTTTTATAATCCAATTTTCCCTGAAGTGTTTCTAAAGAGTGCCATTTTTTCACCACTTTCGTTAATCCAACCATTTGCGTAAAATATTGTATAATCATCACGCAAACTCCCGTCCCTGTCAGGGATCGAAAATCGAACCCGGAACTCGTCACCAGACGTCGTTTAGCATCTTCGCTAACCGATTGATCGATGAGAATAATTAATGCACGTAGGTAAAAACATTTCCCGCCGCTAATTAGGTACGTAAATATAAATTTATATAAAAACAGTTTCTTGCGAACTTTATCATTTTCCCGTGAAAACAATGCTTGAAAATCATCTTATTTTTGTTTCCCCATTTGTAACATCCCACGACTCACGATTTAAATATTTACCGGCTTCTTATGTAGCTTTTTCTTATACTATAATTATTGAGTAGGTAGTATTTTAAGGATAAATCCTTAGTAATATATACCACTAGCTAATGCATGCAGCTTCGCCCGCATTTTCATAGGAAGCCGTTTTGCGGTCGGGATTAAAAGTAACCTCAATGTTACTCCAGGTCACGATCTATTTGTGTTCCAAATTTAAGACAAATCTGTTCAGCCATTCGAGCGTGAAAGAGTAACAAACATCGATACATACATACTTACTCGTGAACTTTCGCATTTATAATATTAATAGGATAATTTATGTGGATGCATTTTTTATCGTGAAAATGGTCGAACCGATTTGATTTTCTCTACAAAACTAGGCCTAAAAAGACAGATTACTTTGTATCTAAGCAGATCCTCACCAAGCAACTGAGTAACCGACATAGTTCAGAGATTTAGCAAGCTGAAGTGGCAATGGGCAGGCCACATTGCTCGCAGAACCGAAAACCGCTGGGGAAGAAAGGTTCTCGGGTCGTCCAACACCACGTCCTCCGGGGCTCCGCACCGGAGGACGTGGTGTTGGACGACCTCCCACCCGGTGGACTGATGACCTGGTCAAAGTCGCGGAGAGTCGCTGGTTACAAGCGGCTGGTGACCGTGACTTGTGGCGCTCTTTGGGGGAGGCCTATGTCCAGCAGTGGACGTCCTCCGGCTGATGATGATGATGATGATAAATTAGTAGAGTAAGTAGCATTAAATCGTGTAATTTATATATTGCAATTGAATATGAGTACTTATACTGAAATTGTAACTGGCCACAGTTTATTTTAGTATGACGTACCTACTTGTGTGCAAAAGGTGTCACCATTTGGTTTCAAACAGATGGTTTCCTAACGATAAGAAATACCCTTTGTATAAAAATTACAATTAGCATTTTTATCATCTGCTTATCTGCTCTACACTTAGACCTGTAGCACAACAGTAGCGAGTTCCTCCTGCTTTTCCAGTAAGATAGGTATAGATGTGGCACCAACGGACTCTACCACTTTTTCTTCTGAAGTAGAGTCATATTTTCATAAAAAAAGTATGTTCATGCCCATATCCTTGAAGAGACAGGCAGAGGCACAACACCAAGGCACCCACGATTAGCCGAAGATACTAAGTCTCACAGTGTAATAGGTGGCAAGCCTATCGCCAACCGGGCACATATTCAATCCCGAGCAACATTTTTTTATTAGAAAATTGGAAAAAACACACTTTCCTTCTGTTGCCCGACCCGGGAATCGTACCCAGGATCTCGTGAAGTCAAGTCAAACACCTGAACCGCTAGACCACTTTTGGACATCCGAAAGATATCTGGCACTCCGCATGTTTGTATCCGTCGAAAGCATCCGCGGACCGTATGTAGACACTTATCAGTGGCGGCTACAAGATGCTGTAAGGCTGTATAGATAAAATGTTATCCGCAGCTAAAAAAAAAACCCGCATAATGCAGCGTATAAAAAGTAGTTTATGTCATCCTATCACCACACAAATAACATGCCATAATAAAACTTCTTTTTATATAAAAAATGACTAGCAGATACACTTTTATATTGATAAAAATGGACGGATTTTAATGGTACTTGACATAAGTAAGTAGGTATCTTCAAGCCTGTATTCAAGAAGAGGCCTAGGCCACTCACTACGAGATGAAGACATTGAGAAGATGTGATAGGTGGCAAGCCTATCCCCAAACGGTAGCATTCCACGCAACATTGTTTTTATAACATTTAAAAAACAATTTCGTTTTTTAATGACCCTACCCGGGACCTCGAACTCGGGAGCTTTTAAAGTCTGACGCCGGACCTCTAGACCACAGATGCGTTTATACTTGTCATACATACCTACTCGTAATTAATATAAAAACATTCTTAATGTATGAAAAGGGCAATGAATGTGAAGGAAGCAAGACAGGTTTGTCAGGATCGTGAGGTCAGGCACTCGATACTCTCTGCCCACCCCGTAAGGGATTTGGCCTGAAGATATGTACGAGTATGTATGTAACATTCTCAATTTGGAAAACGTATTCTCTGTCTTGAGTGGGATCAATTAGATGTTTAATTTAAATGAAGGCTATTATGTGATTATTGTTGTAATCACACTCGTAGTTATAAGTTATTTATAGCAGTACTATTTAAATTATGCGCTTCGGCTATATTCGTCAAGCTTCGGAAATCCGAATGTATTTTAAATATATCTACATAATATATAGAGTTGTTATTATATAATTAATCAATTCGCTTAAAGTTATATTAGGTAAGCCAATTTAAAAAAAATGTGTGCGTGTACTAGCGTACACTCGTAAGAAGTGAAGAAGTGAAACTTCTTTATGACGTTATTTTTCAAAAAATAATTTACTATATGCAACTTTACAGAAATTGGTTAAAGTTTATTGCCAATCCCTACTTCGCTGGAGAAAGTATACTTCGAATCACGCGTGGTAGGGATAAGAAAAAGATGGCGCGTAACGGAAAAATGTGCCGCGTAACGAAAAAATGTTACACTACATTTTTTTCCTACCCCGATAAAGAAGTTTCAATTCAATGAAAGTTTACAGTGTAATAAAAGTTAAAAGTGTAAAGCCGAAGCGCATAATTTAAATAATAGTACCTACTATACTCTGGTTGCGATAAGAGTAGATAGGTATACTCTTGGCGATAAGAGTTTTTTCGGTACATCCTTATTGCATCACAATCTGACTGGCAATTTGTATGAAATTCAATAATGTAAGTTATACAGACTTAAATTTAACTTATATCTTTATATGTACAATTCTTGTGTTCGTTTGTTTATCACTGAACTCCTTCTAAACGACTGGACCGATGTTGATGAAACATTTTGTGCGTGTTTAAGGGAATTCCAGAATGGTTTAGATTTACAATTTGGTCTTCTGGAAAATGTTTTTTTTAATAAGTAGTTATAAAGTTAGTAATCAGTTCAGTTATAAAGTAGTTGTTGATTTTGGAATGTTTTACATTGGATCCGACAGACTGCGCTACTATCAAAACATTAAAGTCAAGCGATACGAAGTTTGCTGGGTCAGCTAGTCTTAAATACATATAAAACTTCCCGTGTCACAATTTTAGTTACCGTACTCCTCCGAAACGGCTTAACCAATTCTCATGAAATTTTGTGAGCATATTGAGTAGGTCTCAGCACCGGCTAACATCTTTTTTTTAACCCTAAGTGATAATGGTGAATCGCAAAAAAAATAGCATAACAACGTCTGGTGGATCAGCTAGTTAAGTTTAAAACACCTCCTATAGTTACGTTGGATATTGTGCTTTTATTATTCAAAAGTTAGGATGTTATGTATCTTATTGACCATTCTACCCACTATCCAGGAACACGACATTAGCGAGTACATCATGACGACAGGAATGGATACTGTTTATTATGATATCGGAAGGAAAACAAGTAGACTTCCAACAGCAGACTCAGATATCAAAGGTGGTAATGGTGCGTGGTCAACCTGAGTCTGGGATGGTGTTACGCAAAAGTAAGTTTACCGGCTTCCTATTCTCCGAACCGGAACACGTCAACAGCACACACTGACGTTATGGCGGCAAGAATAGGTAAGGCGGTGGCGCGACGCCGCAGAACTACTACCTTGTAGTATGTTACGGTGTTATTGCAGGTAAGCCTATGCTCGCCTTTTACGAACTACAAATTCCCTGGTAGGAAAGCAAATGTTCTATTCTGCCAAGGAGCATGGACCAACAATTTTTGCAGTTTTACCGCCCCAGCAGACGATGTTCTGCTGGTTTTAATGTTATTAAAAAAATTAGAGTGAGCCACCCTTTTCTCTTAGGGGTATGAAAATTAGATAATAGCCGATTTCGGAGGAGTACGGTAACTAACATTTTGAAACGAGAATTTCATATTTTAGACAATATCTTTGTATTTTTCTGTAATAAACCATGACTGTACATTGTACTTAGGTTTGTGTCTTGGTGGTAATAAGATGAGTCAATACAATACGTGGGAGGGGGCAATGACTTGGGTTAACAGCTGACCTTGTTTTCAGAGATTAGTTCGATGTTTTCGTCTAATTACATTATTGCGTCCTTAAGATAAACGTCTGTGATAACACAGCCAACATGTACACGTCTCCTAATGGGAAGACACAACAGTGGCCATTATAGGTGTATCGCTGGACTGTGACCTTGAAGTCTACCGGTTATCCTTTCCGGGCGGAAACGTGACAGTGCCAACATCTAATATGGAGTCAGGAATACGAAAGAGGTGAACCCTACCCAAACCGTTTGCTTACAGAATTCTAGCATCAATTGTCTGGTTGGTAACGCCCCATTTAACCTGTGCCCATCTCTTAAGAACTGCCTGGCGAAGAGCAAATAGGTCTAGGTACCACATCACTATTATACGACACAGGGGACCCGGAATATGAGGTAGGTGAGGGTGTATTACTATTATTAATTTCTCATGCCCTTACTAATAAAAGTTACGCGCCTTTTGATCTGGTGTGTAACTTCATGTTTTGTTAGTAGTTCAATTTTATTTAGTTAGACGCGTTAGTTTTATTAGTCAGGGGGCAAAAGACCTATTATTCAATGTACTTTGTGGGGGCAAATAATTAAGCAGACTGATCTCCTGATGGTATACAATCATGGCCTTTAAAGACCCCATAGATGTTATATAATGTGAGTTACAGACCTTACCGTCCTATGGTCGGTGTGTTAGGCTTTTTGTGAAAATCTATCATCAGCTACCCTACTTTCCGGACTAATGACTAACACCCCTAATTGAAGTATATTACATTTTGCTTATTTTAGGATGAGCTAATTCGGGTAATTTGGCCATATATTTTTATTTTTGTTTGTAATGACTAACAGAATCAGTTTCTTATATTGTGTAGGTATCATAAAGTACCTATTTCCTGAGATGAGTAAAGTAAGGGAATTTTTGGGGGGAGATTTTCTATCGGGGGAAGAACTAAACGCCAGTATTACAATAATAAACGTTATTTATGACATACAGAAACAACTAGTAGATACAACTAGTAAATCCATTTTTCGTCGTTGGCATTGGATAAAACTTCATTATTAATAGTTTTGTATTGCTTTTTCTGTTAGATTAAGTATCTTGTAGCCCTAGTACCTATTCTGTTAAATGTGAAACCGAAAGGCTATTTTTTAATTACTTAAATAAGTACATTTGTGTGGAACAGTACCAGCGTTTTCATTCATATATCCTAATAATAAGAAATTCATCCTGATTGTTAGGAACCAGAGACGCTACCCTAAAACCTTTTCACGGTCCATCACGACGATCACTGATACGGTAACACAGGTTCCGCTGCCGATAGTGAGTCCTATGGCATATATGTCTCATTCCACGACACCCAGGCATGTTCTTGTGTCTGGCTTTTTTACTGGTGTTTTTGCAAATGTTGTTTTTAAAGTAAAAAACATTTTACTTTAAAAACAACTTTTGCAATGTCCCTTTAAAATATTTATCAGCCTTTTAAATAGGATCTAATGAAATTACTTCAAATAAACTTGACTATTGATTGTATATTTTTAAAATCATTTTCACTTTCATCTCAGTCTTCTCTGGTGAAGTCTTAGGAGAAGCTGCGTCTATATATCGAACTATAATTTTAATTTATTTAAATTATAAATACATATATTTGATTTTTATTACAATCAACCTATGCTATATTAAAAACGAATTAATAACTTTACTAACAGAAAAGTACTGTACAATAATCTAGAAATACCCTTACATTTCACGTCTTCAGGTTCTTTTTTAGATTAGTAAATCATAAAGATTTTTTTTACTTGAGCCCATTTTTTTTACCTCGGCGTGGTTGCAGGTTACAGCATCGATAAAACAGTAAACCAGTATTTTGTTGGACGGCAACATTTGCCCACAACAGTTGCCAACTCAAAATAGAAAAGTGTACATAAAATAGCTGTCAAATGACGTGTTTTATACTTGCTATCTCCAGTGACATACAGAAAAAAAGCAGAAAAGGATGTACACTTTTGCATTTGGAGTTGGCAACTGAGATACAAAATCACTCCTCCGATTAGTGATTTCCTCGTAACATTTTTTGCGGGTATCAAACAAGTCAATCGCTTGTGGGCGACTAAGGATAATTTAATAAGCAATGTAAATAGGTACCGAGGAATCACAATGTTTGAAAACGCAATCGTTTAAAATTATATTTTGGACCGACTGGAAAAAATTATCTGGCCGAAATCTGTGTTTTCCTCGATTCTGAACATCTGGAGTGATTTGGAAAATTCTTCTTTGGTTCTTCTAATTTGGTGAATTCTAATTGATATGAAATAAGTTTTTGTATGCAAATCAATCTTTGCAATTTATTTTCGTTTGTGTTTTTGTTTCCAATATCATTATTTTGCTTCCAATGGGCTTATTCTTGCTTGCTACTTAGTTTGCTAAATGTATGTATTGATAATCAATTACTACTAAAATTTCCGCTTAAAGTTATTGGTTGAATCTAAGATCCTTCAAATAATGTAATTACTTATTATTTATAATTAAGTACATAGACAAAGTGTTTCCTTTACACTTTGTCTATAAATTAAAATACTTACCTAATTATAGTTCTAGAATATCATTTGCCATAAATCTAGATCATATGCACATACCACGAAGTAGACTTTTAATAATGTTTTATGGAAACATTCCACTGGTGTATTCTTGTGCAAAAAAGAGTATAACATTCCGTTGGAACCTGACTTGCCATAAACAATACCTCTAAGTCCTTAAATAACCTTAAAATAAATTAATACATATTACAAATATGTCAAAAATTTTGATAAGTAGGTTGACTTTAAGATAGGTATTTATTTTTATTTCAACTCTTTGTCGGCAGATGTGAGTTGTGAGTTGCACTTTTGCTGAATTTTAATATAAGTAATTAGTTTCCGTTTCGTTCATTTCACATGACACCATGCTCACTCTCCCGAGACAAAGACTCAGCAACAAAACAGTGTCGGATATTTTTATTAAAATACTCATTAATTTCAAGACAGTACTTTAAAGTAATTAAAAAATATTTTAACTTTAAAATCTGAATTCTATTTAAAAATACTCAATCCAGACGTCAACGTCCGTCCCTTTCGACATGAATTTATTCTAAATAAAATTGTTATTTGAATATCATCTGAAGTAGCTGTAAAGTTTACTTTCGAAGATTTTCCCGAAAGTTTTTGGCGATGTGCCTATTTTGACACAATACTGGTTTTTATGAGTCATATTTAGTAAGAAAATTAAATAGATATTCCTCTTAGTCAATTTGTAGGAAAGTGATTGAAAATCTCTTTTCCCATTTCACAACAGAAAGTATTTTTAATAGTTTTAAAGGCAAATGAGTAAACAGATTTCCTGGTGTTAAAAATATATACTACAACTATGTTAACTGGTGTTCCCAAAAAGAGGTTCGCATTTTTTTAAAACTCTTGCACAAGTTTACTTGCTCTGACTACCAAAAGATGTGATGTTCATTATGGTTAAAAAAATTGTCAGCATCTGGATGTGACAATCGCCCGCTAATTGTATACTTGTGATATAGGTTACTGGATTATTGTGTTGGTACGGTCTCCTTTGCAAAATAGACCATCTGCCTTCCTGCCAGGCAGCTCGTAAAAGGCGAGCATGGACTAACCGTTACTAACACCGTGACATCTGACTAGGTGGTAGAGTTTTGCAGCGACTCGCCCGGATTGGTACCACCGCCTTGCCTATTCCTGCCGTCATAACGTCATGACGTGTTCCGGTTTTGAGGGTAAGGTAGCCTTTAAACTTAATTTTGCTCAAGGTAGTACTTAATTAGCATCCCGGCCTCAGGTTGGTGTTTCTAGGTGGCGTGAATTTCTTACCATCAGGAAATCCGTCTGCTTGTTTGCCTTCCAATTACATATATAATTAATATAATTAATATAAATAATACAATTTGTATTTTTTGTATTTTTAAGCTAGATTATATTGTAAATATTATTATTGAAAAAAGACAAGCCCGCTGAGTTTCTTTCGCCGGATCTTCTCAGTGTGAGGCCGCGATTCCGATCCGGTGGTAGTTTAAAAAAATGTCGACGCGCACAAATACCACTTGTATGGTTCATGTGAATAAAGAATATTCTGATTCTGATTCTGATAAAAAAAATGCTGACAGTCTTAATTAGGTGAAGAATGCTAAGTAGCTTCGCCTGATTGTTACCACTTCTTTAAATATTCCTACCGCGGTAATGTTATTGGAAGATATGTAATACATGAAATATAAGCTATGATTGGTACAAATCATAATTTATGGGGAAAATATTATCTCAAGTCACGAAAATATCCAGGGAGAAAACAGATACAGTGGTGATTCATGAATCACGTGACACGACGCTTAAGACGTTGCGCTTGAATAACTTTTACTACTTACATTAATTCAATTTCGCAGCGTACCTGCAATTGTCTGTTTCATAAGCAAAATGAAAAACAGTCATTGATTTTGAGTATTACGTTAGTACCGAACGAAACATAATTAGTGTTTTTTCATTCGAATATTACTACGTTGTAATGCAGTTCATGGTACAAGGAGGGCTAAGAGTCGACACGCGACGAGTTCATCCAGAGACGTCAAACCTATTTTTCTCACGTTATGAGTTATGGGAGCCTTATTCTATTTTTAGTTCGTAATAGCTGATTTTATTTTAATATTATAATTATTCCGCTGACATGTCGCGTCTATAAACTGTCTAATTTTATGTCCAATAATTACACAATGTCGTAATTAATGGGTTAATATTGCTTCTAAATTCTACTTTAATTAAAAGAAATGTTCAGGTCAAACCACAATTCCTTGACACAGTATTTTGCATGAATCATAATAATTGGTTTTGTGAAACATTTTAATAATTGGAACATTGTGAGGGGAAATCGATAGGTTTGTGGAATGTCTTTTACATTATAAAACATCCTGCATTCGCAATACTATAGTTGTTCTGTGATTCAAAACCACAAAATTATACTTTATTAAGGCTAATGTTACCCAAATATGACCTTATATTTTACAACTAAATATAAAGATAATAATTGAAGTAATCTCAAGTGACGTTTTGCAAATTAGGTCTTATGTGCGTAACGTAACCTCAAATAAAATTACACCAATGTTTATTTTATTTTTGTGATATTGAAAGGCAAACAAGCAGACGGATTTCCTTATGGTAAGAAATTGAAACAGAGGCACAGTCAGGGCACACACACACTAAGTCCCACAATGTGATAGGTGGCAAGCCTATGGCTAGCCAGGCACATATCCAATCCTGCAATGTTATTTTTGTTAGAAAATTTAAAAAAAAATCTTATTTTTTGTCGGCCGAATCGGGACCGCTAGATCACAGAGGCGACCTTTTAAACCTTTTAAAAATACTTATTTTTTTATAGTTAGAATATAGTTACAAAAGTTGTTCATCGCTTGCACAGTAGGTACAATTTCGTTATTTCTTCTCGGATGGACTACTGAATAAATCTTAAGTAGGTATCTTGGGAATAAACCCAAAAATTACGACTTTAATATACTATTCAATTACATTTTAATGTACTTTAAATTTATCATTGCAGTCTATTACACAAAAAGGAAACTTAATATGATAGCGTATTTAATTTAATTATGATCAGAATTAGACAAAATAATTAATCAAAAAATATTTACATAACATACTACATAGACCGTTTTTTGCATATAAGTAAACAATGAAGTTGTTTCAATTGCCAACGACGAACAGTTAGAGTGATGCCAACAATATGTTTGGCAGCGAAATCTGTCGACTACTTCTAAGTAAACTCGAATTCTCTATAAAAACTCATGAATGAGAAGCTATTTATGTGTTACTTGTTGTGTTAATTGTGGTACTCCTGTCCCTGATGTCTTGAATCCCTACCCTGGCAAGTTGCTGCACAGCACTTTACCACCAGTGGTTTTGTTAATATTGGTGGTAATTCTGCTGTTCACAAACTAAACTTAAAGTAAAGTATCTTCACGCCCATATCCCCGAAGTGGTAGGCAGAGGCACAACCAGGGCACCCATGACTAGCCGAAGATACTAAGTCCCATAATGGGATAGGTGGCAAGCCTATCGCCAACCGGGCACGTTTCCAATCCCGACCAACATTTTTTTTATTAGAAAATTCTAATTTTTTTTGTTGGCCGACCCGGGATTCGAGCCCGAGACCTCATGCAGTCAAGTCCAACACCCGGACCGCTCGACCACAGAGGCTACAAACTAAACTTATTTTAGATACATGCTATCTTTTTCAAATGAAACAATAACAAAAGAGATGGAAAGTTTGAGACATGTCAGATTAATCCGAACACGTTAAATTGTGATGTGATAAGCGAAGTTTACCGAGTGATCGATCAAACGATTGTAGAAATGACGTGTACGGTCTAATTTGACACCACTAAAAGTGTTTTATCTCTTTCTGTTACTTTTGTTGAAAGAAGACAACGATAATTTAAAATTAGTTTAGTGAGGGTGAAACAAAATTACCACCCTTGACTCATTTAACCTATGCTCGCCTCTTACAAGCTGATAAGTGGGCTGGATGATAGCTATGTATCCCTACTCACAAAGGTTCCAAACCAACACGGGGAAACTCATACAGTTTATATTTATTCAATGACTTTAAAAAACCTTGTTTTCTCCCGTGTTGGCCTGGATCTACTGAATGTGATAGACAAAATCCTCTCTGCCGGGCAGCTTCCAAGAGGCGATCACAGATTAAATTGTAGGTCAATACTGACAAGACCACTTGTAGTAGAGTGCTGTCCAGCAACTTGTCTTGATAGGTATCCACCAACTTACCTGTTTCTGCTGCCATAATGATTTTGTCATGTTACGGTTTGGAGGCTATGGTAACCGGTTAGACTTGCACAATAAGCCTAACATCCTGGCATCAGAACAGCGATGCACCTGTAACATCTATGATTAGACACCATAGTCTATGTCTTTTATTATGGGAGACCTGTGTGATTGTTCGCTGATCTCTAACACAAAAATCTATACTTGGAAATAAATGGACTGAATTGAACCTATGTATATCCTATTAATATTATAAATGCGAAAGTTTGTATGTATGGATGTATGGATGTTTGTTACTCTTTCACGCAAAAACTACAAAGCCGATTACGATGAAATTTGGTATGTAGGTAGCTGAAGACCCAGAATTTTATCCCGGAGTTCCCGCGGGATTGAGACTTACGCGGGTGAAACCGCGGGGCGCAGCTAGTACTTAAATAATTTAATAGCATTGTATTTGTATGATAGAGGTTATGTATGAAACCATTTTTACGGATACACGTAGTTTAAATTATAACCTGGTAAATATTCTACTTACCTTGGCCATTTGTTTCAAACACTTTTTAAACGACTTCATTGAAACGAATAATGAATTAATTAAATCTTAAATACAACATAGTTTTAAAACATCACCAAATTACAACATAGTTTTGAAACAACGCACAAATCAACGTCAAATATATAAACCATGTAACGCTGTCTACTAAAACATTTGATAATCAATGCTCACAACTGTCGTGTTGCCTAAGATCGCTTCTAAATCTAAGCAAGAGGCAAAGTTGTAAGGTACTCCGTCTAGCTACAAGTTGGTAACGCACTATTATAGTCTTTAATAGAACAGGTACATTTTTTTACTATCAGGAATTACTATCATGTGTTATATATTTGAAAACAAAGTATTTCCGCAACAGGTTTGTGAAAACTTCACGAGGGAAAACCCTGCTTCAGAGGAACATGACATTACGGATATTCTTGGAAAGCTTTACAAGATATTTATTGACTCTCAGCGATTAAATTTCTATTTTTGTAACTGTATTATTTGACCCGACAAAGAAGAGTTTTCCTTATCTATTATATAGAGGGTGCGTATATATTATGTACTATGTATAAGGGTCTTAAAACTGTGTTAATTAGTATCTATGCTGGATACTATCAAAGAGAATATAATCACTACGCTTTAGATACTATGTCGAATTATGAAAAAAAGGACGCGAAAATAGACGATACAAAAATGTCTTAATCAATATTTCATTTATGTATTAGCATTTATAGAAATTAATTATTTATGTTTGTTAAATACGTATATTTCGCATTTGAATCATATGACTTACCTATTTATATTTATAAGATGCTTTATTATTTATTACAAATAATATGAGGTACGATTAACTTTATCTCTACCTTAAAGAATTACCCTCTCCATTTATAGCAAGTCAAAAGTAGAAACGACAATCTCCCCGGTAACCAAGATATATATTTGCATTAAGTTCATATATTTAAGCTTTTCTGCAAAATAGTTATTTAGACTATATTACGGCATAACAGCAAAAAAAACAGCTCTAACAGAGAATCAAATACTTAGGTACTTATAACTAGTAGTAAAATACGACGATTCATAGCTTAATATTAAAGTAAAGAAACCGTCCACTGAACAATGACTTGTAAAAATTGTCTCCAATGGGTAGATGATGATCTCGCCATTACTTGGCATCTCCACAAATAACGTGTTTGTGTGAAAAGAGAAATGATTTGAATGAAGCACGATAGGTCTGTAGGAATCGTGACATTTTACAGATGACATTCTCTGACTACCTAACGAGGGACTTATCGTGAAGATACATCTTTCTTTACGTTCCATTTTTGCATAAAAAGTTCAAGGCCTATCTCAAGCGGATGTCATTCGCAATCGTAGTGGTCTACATTGGTTCTTATTATCTTGTCCATGAGAAGAGACTATTGTGCGTTCTTCGCACGCGCTTTGTACCTTCCGCACTTGTTTATATTTTATATGTACTATGTTTAGACAGCATTTTTTTTATTTTTATGATATTGGAAGTCAATCAAACAAACGGGTTTCTTGATGTTAAAAATTCTCTCCGCCTAGAGACACCAAAGGTGGTAATAGTGCGTTGCCAATGTTATGTTGGGCTTCAAGTAAACGTAAGTATACCGGCTACCTTATCCTCCAAACCAGAACACGTTAACGGCAAGCACGACGTTATGGCGGCAGAAATAGGTAAGGCGGTGGTACCAATCTAGACGAGTTTCTGCGAAATTCTACCACCTAGTCAAATATCACGGTGTTAGTGACGGTAAGCGTATGTTCGACTTTTACGAGCTACCTGGCAGGAAGTCAGATGGTCTGCAAAAATAAAAATAATATTCTGCATAGTGCCCAGACCAACCGGGGAAAAATGTAATGTTGGCCGCGTCCGGTTCCAGCGGTAGGTTAGAGTTTTAAGCGAAAGCTTTGTGATATGAGATAGCAAACTTGTATAATTTTTTACTATTCTGATTCACTGCCTCATTTAAGTATATTTAAGTATACCAAGCTTTTTAAAAATACGTTTGCAGTACACTGCATTTTTACATAAGAATGGGATTAGCCACAACCGATAAAAAATATTAATGGAGTCTACCTTCTGTAATATAGCAAATGAGACCGCAATTAATTCACTATGACTTCCTGTATTTGCGACTTGTAAATAAGCTAGATTTTCCTTATCGTGAAGAGACGACAATATCAAAGTATATGGAATGCTTTGAATCCTCGATACTTGGCAAAACTTAGTGTCTTGGTGTTAACTACGAGTAGGTATAACATTCTACTTAAATACGTATAATAATGAATCCCTATTCCTATCCCTTGGTCATAGTATCACATGTGAACAGAGAGATAAAAAAACATATTTTAAAACGAAACGGAATCGAAACCGAAAGCATTGAGGCATTGCTATATATTTTGACGTTTTTAAGTTATACTTAAGATATCTTTTAAGATTTATAAGATCTTTTTACAGTGCATAAATTAATACATCTTAATCACTTATTAATCTAAATTAAATAAAAAATATTTTACATGTATGATAAAGTTAAGCAAAAATAAGATAATATTATATAAGCATAAGTTAAAGTAGGATAACAAAACCAAATATTATGCCCGAGATGGTGTCCATGGTGCCCGAGACCTCACAAGTTTTTTTTTTATGTTATAGGAAGGCAAACAAGCAGACGGATTTCCTGATGGTTAGAAATTCACGCCGCCTAGAGACACCAAAGATGGTAATGATGTGTTGCCGACCTGAGGTCGGGATGTTAGGCCTCGATCAAAAGTAAGTTTACCAGCTACCTTTCCCTCCGAACCGGGACACGTCATGACGTTATGGCGGTAGGAATAGGTGGTACCAATCCGGGCGAGTCGCTGCGAAACTCTACCAACTAGTCCAAAGATCATAATATAGTCAATGCAATCACTAGTCCACTAAATCACAAATTACAGACATGTATGTACAGAAGTCAATCTTATGTAGGTACCTCATTTTTGGCAACTATACCCGGTGGTCGTGACGTCTTCGTTGTCGTTAGAATGAACCAGACAAAATGTAAACTAATAATTATTACAACAATATCTTACTGAAATAAAATTGAATTAAAATTATTTATTTGTATTTATATTAATTATTATTTTGTAAGACGTTGTTACAAAAATATTTAAGAATATATATTAATACACATATTC
Organism: Calephelis nemesis; assembly: GCA_002245505.1. Taxonomy (NCBI): domain Eukaryota; kingdom Metazoa; phylum Arthropoda; class Insecta; order Lepidoptera; family Riodinidae; genus Calephelis; species Calephelis nemesis. The sequence continues at coordinate 106,215 of NJDD01001352.1, forward strand.
AACCACATTACGATTTTAAACTTAAATCGTCGCGTACTATTATGTACATAACATTTTTAATTATTTATACGGGATACTCACGATATATTTTTATTTTCTCTTTTTTTAGTCTATTCTACTCAGCGACCCCGGACCAACCATTTACCTTTTTATACATTGTGGCTATATGATTATTTGTAAAAAAAATGTCATCATTTGTTTCAAACAAATGCTAAAGTCCCAGGTTTCTCACACTTTTCACACGTCTAATCAGTAACTCAATATTTACAAAAATAATGTATATTGCATGTCTATTCATATAATATATATTATATACAATCGAATTCCTCATAATCTGTTAGGGTTGCCAACTTTCGAAAGAACTAACTCGGGAGAAATTTAGCAAATCGGGGACCGGCGCGAGTTTGCAAACAAACATCAATTGTCGTTAAAAGAAAAACTGCAAAAGAAAGTTTTTTATTGTTTAAAAAAGAAAAGTTTTAAAAAGTTTCACATTGAAAATCGATGTTAATTCATATTTAGATTTTTTTGCAAACACAATAAATTTGATTTAGTAAAGGTAAAGATTGACTGTAGAAAAACCGGAAATATTATTGCATCCTGGGATCTCGGATTTGGAAGCCTGGCTCTTGAAGCACTCTCCCACCTAGTAAGTCTGCAGAAGCTTACATATAGAAAAACTTACATAGAAAGGTATATATAAATAATAAATAAATATCTCTGGAAAAGTTACACAAATTGAATCTAGCCCCAATGTAAACAAATTATATGCTTGTGTTATGGGTGTTATTCAACGATACTAATACATAGAAATACTTAAATAGATAACAGAATAAATTTAATAAACACCCAGACCCGTCATCACAAAAAAACCTGTCCCCGTCGGAAATCAAACCCATCCTCATGGTTGGTCGGTGTGGTTAGCCGTTTACGCTATCCACTAGAACAACGAGGATGTTAGATATACATTATATTGGAAAGGACATTGAAGGCAGGTATTAGTTAAGAATGACTATACAATAGTAAACACTAAACATTGGAGGCACAAGGCCAAATCACTGCGTTGTCGCAGAAGCATGACGAGAATATTTGTACTCGCGGAGTTATCGTACTTTAACTTGGTATAAGCTATTAACTATAACAAAGAAGGTTGTTCTAATGCAATAGAAATATTAAAAAATAATACATAAAAGTTAGTAAAACCATCGTTCGGCCATTTCAGAAGTTAACGGTTAGCGTACATGCTCTATTTCTGGGTATAAGTTTTTGTAAAACTTATTTCAATAAATTGTAAATGGCTATTTATGTGTATTAGTTTGTTAACTCATATATAAAATAAGCAAAGAATTTGTTCTCTTTGTTTTGTATCAATTTGCGTACCTACCTATGCCTACCTATTTGATGTAAAGATTTTTTTTATATTTATTTAATTCGCCCCTTTGTGGGGCAGGTAAAAGCCTATAGGCCATACAACCAAGTCTTCCGTATTATTTTATTGTTTCAATTGTTAATCGTTGTTTATAAATTCTTGTCTGGGCCTTGAGTAAAGCGGTGGTGTCTTTACATGAGCTTGTTTATGAGGTTTGGCGGCAACGAGGAAATTCGCGATACGCTAATTTCTTCATGATTATTTCACTTGTGAACGTTCACTGAACAAAACTACACTAATTCCCACCTAAATTAACTTATTTCACTCAATGTAAACACGAAATTCAATAATTGTGAAAAAATACGACCATCTTCATTCACGATGGCGCCAAAACTCTTTTTTTTATATAAGTTAATTTGCCCTTTTCTGGGGTCGGCTAAGACCTTTAGGCCATGCTGCCACGTCTTCCGTATTAATTATTTCATTATTAGTCACATGTCTTCCGTTAATTATTCTTATACAGTCATTAGTCACCATTTACAAAGTCACGTCAGGCTCTTGAGTAAAGCGGCGGTCACTTTACAAAAGCTCACTTTGGGAGATTTGGCGGCAGCGAGGAAGTTCACGATACACTCATTTCTTCATATTTCATTTGTGCACGTTCACTGAACAAAACTAACTTACTAACTAAATTAACTATTTATTTATTAAATTAACTAAATTAACTAATTTCACTCAATATAAACACGGAAATCAATAATTATAAAAAAAAATACGACCACCTTCATTCACGATGGCGCCAAAACTCAAGATCAAAGAGTATATAAATACTACGTATTAAGAGGCGGGACTTGCATTTAAACTTAACAAACCTGAATTTGTATAAAGTTTACTTGAAAAAGTATAACCCGTATAATTTGAAAGTAAGTCTAAACGCTTTCAGATATAAGGCAACTAGTGTCATATGATTTGGGCGAATAAAAAACATAGCAAACTATTTTTTTTTTATATTTTGATATGAAACTTACGCCAAGCTGCTCAAGATTTTTCTTATTTTTTTAGGTTATTTTGCCCCTTTCTAGGGTCGGCTAAGACCTTTAGGCCATGCCGCCACGTCTTCCGTAATAATTATTTCGTCATTAGTCATATGTCTTCCGTTAATTATTCTTACACAGTCATTAGTCACTATTTACAAAGTCACGTCAGGCTCTTGAGTAAAGCGGTGGTAACTTTAAACAAGCACACTTTGGGAGATTTGGCGGCAGTGAGGAAGTTCACGATACACTAATTTCTTCATGATTATTTCATTTGTGCACGTTCACTGAACAAAACTAACTTACTAACTAAATTAACTATTTATTTATTAAATTAACTAAATTAACTAATTTCACTCAATATAAACACGAAATTCAATAATTATGAAAAAATACGACCATCTTCATTCACGATGGCGCCAAAACTCCTCAAGATTTTTCTTAATTTGTTCCGTTGGGATAGGCTAAGAACTTTGAGCCATGTTGCCACATCTTCCGTGTTAATAAATTATTTTTCTTGTTGTTTTTTTTAATTTACTTCTTATGTTTTATTTATTATAGTCATAAGTCGTTAAAAACTGTTATGTCGGGGTCTTTAGTAAAGTGGTTTTCACCTTACTCCAGCTAATTTTGTGAGATTTATCGGCAACGAGGAAATACACGATACACTAATATTTCACTTGTGCACTTTAACTTACCAAAATTGAACTAAATGACACCTAAATTAACTATTTTTCTCCTAACACATACGAAGTTCAATAATTATAGAAAAAACTAAAATCATCTTCTTTCAAATTTGGGCCAAAAATCTTATTTTTTGTAAGTTAATTTGCCCCTTTCTGGGGCCGGCTAAGACCTTAAGGCCATGCTGCCACGTCTTTTGTATCAATAAATTCTTTTTAACGGTCACAAGTCATTTCAGGTTATAAGTCATAAGTCAAAGTCATGTCAGGGTTTTGAGTAAAGCGGTGGCCTCGTTACTCAGCTCATTTCGTGAGATGTGGCAACAACGAGGAAAGACACGACATACTAATTTCGTTATAAATATTTCACTTGTGCACTTGAACTAAACAAAATGGAATTAATTAACTAATTTTACTTATAATTTATACGAAGTTCAATACAATTACAAAAAAACTACGACCATCTTTTTTCACGATGGCGCCATTACTCTTATTGTTTATCAATTTGTGCCTTTGGGAAAGGCTTTAGCCGTAGTGTCTCTTTTTTCGTTTAAAATATTTCCTTATTTAATTAGTCACTTCAAATTTTAGTAGGTATTTATTATTTGTTATTTTCGTTTCTATCGCGTAGGGTGTCATACTTGCTCCTGGAAGAGAGCAGTTATAAGGGTGTCAGGGCACTTGTCCACTGATCATGACGTCAAACGCTGGCCGTAGAGACTTCCAAGTTATGGGGGTTGTGTGCGGGTTCTTTACAGCGGTTGTCGAGACAAGTTTCATTTCTTTTATAATAGTCTTAGGTCCACATAGTAAGGCATGACTTATGTCAGGATCTTAGGTAAAACGGTGGCATCCGTAACTAATAACATCGAGTAAGATTTGGGGGCAACGAGGAAACAGTTATTACATAATTTTACTCAATATACCTACCTACCTACATACCTAAAATTCAATAAATATAATCCATCTTTTCCCTCGTTACCGTTGAAACTTCCTTAAATTCTTCTCAAACTATTACAGTGTTTTTTAACTATATTTCAAGCTTATTACATGGAGAATGTACCACCATTCTTTTTTAATAGTTAAAGTGGACCAGCAACTTTAATTTTCGAACATGTTACTTTTGGGGATTCTTTTAAATCATTTGGCAACTTCCGGTAACCTGAATTAAATTTTGGAAATGCTACTTCATAGAAATTAACGAAATAAAAAACTGGCTGTTGTCGTACTATGCACGACTTTTTTTATATACTTACTCAAATGAAAAAAAATATGCAAGAATAATGAAAGCTGTAATATATTATTTAACACTTACAGGTTCTTTATTTTTCTCATTTATCGTGAGATGAACATCTGGGCGTAGACTCTTTGGTGAACTTGGCCTTCCAAACACCATCTCCACATCATTGAGATCTATGGGTTGTGTGGTTTTAGAAGATAGAGATGTTAGAGAACTCATTTTATCACAAGCACTTCACGCAACTTATATGTATACACAAACTATTTAATTTAAAATCACAGTAAAACAAACTAATTGATGTATTCGATTAGACACGTTTGTTGCGGTATACGTTAACGGCACTACTGAACTGAAAGAACTCGTTCATCGAACTACAAGCTTAATTGCTCTCCAAAAATACTCATATTATGTGGACAATTTATATAAGCATGGTAAACAGCACTACGTTTTAACATTATATATGTTAGCAGGCGCGGAATACGTTGCTTTTTAATTTGGTTATCTTACTATTATACCTGTTATACAAGTACTAAAGGAGTGATGTCATTTCCTTAATGTTTAAATATGAATTATTGTTTTCGATAGGCTAGAAGAGAGATCTTCTCTTAATAATTTAAGATCGTTTTGGTTGAGTCTGTACTTTCATTAATAAATTTACTTAATTTTTTGGGAGTCCTAAAGAATAGACTAGGATCGCACCACATTATTTCTATATACATCTGATTTATACAAGTTACACAAAACTCGATATCTAATGTCAACTTACTTTTTTGTTACATTTTTTTGTATAAATAATTTCGTGGGAATCAATTTGAGTTTTTACTGTGACGTTTGTTGATACCTTATTATATCATCAAGTCAAATAATTTTTTTTTGATGATTAGAACAATTACCTATCATTTATTCTGTGATCAAAGTACAAGAATGAAGATGGATTTTGCATCAGGTAAGTTTCAGTAATAAACCATTACAAAATTGAACTATGAAATGCAATGCAATTTTCTAGATCTTCACAGGTTTTTACCATCATAGTATTATAATGTTACTATTGGGTCATAACGCTTAATTTTAATTCAAATAATAAAAAGTACTCGTTAATTAGATGAAATGCGGTCGGCTCTCGTACTACTAACTGAGCCTATGGCTGTGCGATATGGCTCTACGTTAACAAAGATAATTATTTCTTTTTACTTTTGCAATGTTTGCAAATAATTATAAAATAAATATACATTTTAATACATATAAATATCAAATAAGTTGTTTGATATTTTATTCACAAATATAGTTATAAAATTGTATTTTTTTGTTGTGTCCCATTGAAAAATCGTTACGTTTAATACGAATTTTCATAAAAAATGGATTTAGGTTCTGCAGAGCCTGTACTATAAAGTTGACTTTGTCTCGTTAGTTTTTGGGTTGTTTTAGATTGAAACTTTTATTTTTTGCATTTTTGATAAATAAGAATCAACTTTTATAATAGTATTAAGTACTTTGTTAGTAGTGGGTCTATAGTCATGACTATTTATTTATTAATTCTCGACGGAAAAAAGAGTTGTTCTAAGTTTGACGTACCTGTGTCTGTCGTGAGATAAGTTTTGCTTGAAAGCTGACTTATTCGAGATAGGTCTTAGCTACATTACATATTATTTGTATTTTCAGAGTTTATCAAAAAAAGCATCACTTGTTAAAATTTATACTTTCAATACTGAGTTTTTTGATTAAATTTTATTTGTTTCCAAAAAAACATCTAAAACCTGAGTTTATTGTTTAAAAAGCTAAACAATAGTGAATTTAAAAAAATATCGTATCTTAAACACTTTTATGTAAAATGTTGCCAAGACGATTCTGATGGCTCCAACCGTTAAAAAATCTACGAGATGTCTCATGTAGAGCAAAACTTCTAAGTCTGTACTCTCTTACTCTAACTCTCAAGACTACACTAGACTGCTCTAGAGTTTCGCAGCGACTCGCCCGAATTGGTACCACCGCCCTACTTATTCCTGCCGTCATAAGCATCCAATGCTTTCCGTTGACGTATTCCGATTTGGAGGGTCAGGTAGCCAGTAAACTTACTTTTGCTTGAGGGCTAATATCCCGGCCTCAAGTTGCCAACGCAATTTTACCACATTTGGCGGCTTGAATTTCTTACCACCAGGAAATCCGTCTGCTTGTTTGCCTTCCAATATCATAAAAAACTAGGAAAGAGTCGCTATAGGGCTTTACCAGATGAACAAAATAGGGCTATTAAAACAAACCTTTTAGTTGACGTTGTTTCGTAAAACATATGAAAATACCCAATACAATTTATCGTTGTGGGATTTTCACTTGTATGTAAATTTAAAGTTAATTACTACAGATTATGTAAAAGTGTGACCAGTCACTGTGAAACTGGATTGCAAGACGCTCGCTCAGGGAAAACCACTAGCGAAGGCGGGGACTATGACGCGCCGATATTTACGCACTTCCGAAGTTTTACCGGTGACGGCGATGATTTACTGAATAATATGTTGAACGCTCAGATAAATTATCTGAGTAGTACCCAATCGGAGTTTTGGCGCCATTGTGAATGAAGGTGGTCGTATTTTTGTCATTATTATTGAATTGAGTGAAATTGGTTAATTTAGGTGGGAATTAGATTGATTTTCATCAGTGAAAGTACACAAATGAAATAATTATGAAGAAATTAGTGTATCGTCTACTTTATAGCTGCCGTCGAATCTCACTAGATGAGCTTGAGTAACAAAGCCGCTTTACTCAAGACTCTGACCTGACATGACTTTGTACATAGTGACTAATGACTGTATAATAACTAACTTGACATTGGCAAAGTAGTCGTGAAAAACGATCGAAATGTATATTTATACAAGAAGAAAATATAAAAGACCCGATCTCTAATAGGCTAAAAAAATCTAAATCTATCTTGACTCCCGTATTCCAGCAGAGGTAGGCAGAGGTACAAATAAGACAGCGACGACTAGCCGAATACACTAACGGTTGCACGAAAGGCGTCAATTAACATTTAATCTGTCATCCTACTGATATCAGAAATGCAAAAGTTTGCGTGTTTGTTTGTTACTCCTAAAAATCTGTTTAACCGATTTTCATGAAATTTGGTACACACATAGAGGGTGGACGTCCTCTGGCTGATGATGATCATTCTAGAGGGTAACTTGAATGAACACATAGGATAGTTTTTATTCCGAAAAATGTTCCTGTGCGACTATTAACCGCGAGGGCAACGCTGTGGTCAAAAGCTAGTTGAGTCATTTTCAAATTCTTTGGACCTGTAATGAAATTGACTTGTCCTCAAAGTTTAGACAGAAAAATAATACTGATAAATATATTAATTCTTAATAATTCAA
>NJDD01001353.1:0-23296 GCA_002245505.1 Calephelis nemesis
AGATAAAATATAAACGATGTGATGCATAGATATGAGTAATACTTTCTATTTATTTACAATAATTGTAGATTATTGAGATCTCGGGATCGATCATCGGGTCGAGCAACAAAAACCGTTTGTTACGCACACCACTACCGCCTATGGTGTCTCTCGGAGGTCTAAATTTCTTAAAATCAGGAAATGTTTACCTTCCAATATCATAAAAAAACCGTTCTAAAAATAAGATTTCATCGGGTTGGGTCACTTCCTCAACACCGGCACACCTTTTAAGGCATCTTCAATGGAAGAGGAGACATGTGCTTTAAATCAGCATTTTAAATTAAAAATTCTCAGATCGTCCAAAGCTGTCTCGGCATCCATTATGAGAGATTAATAAGGACAAAATGATATTCGGAAATTTATGGTCAGACTTAAGACAGTTTTACACGCGCACGAATATTTGTACTGAGTCACGTTTGAATTCGCCATTATGTTGTGTTTGTCATTTTAACGGCTATATAAATTAATAATAATGATTAAAGTTATTTATAGCTGGTAAATAACTTAAATCATCACAAATATTTATAAATGGCCTTAACAAACAATAATTGAACTATTATATCGTCCATACATAAAATGCTCACTATAATTATTATTCAAAAAGATCTTGCCGAATCTTGACTAAATTCAAATACGTAAAAAAAACTGAATGAAATATTAAAACTGTTTCATCCAGTCAAAAGTTCTGGAACACAGATAAAACATACCGTCAAATAAAGAACCTCTCTCTGTTTTGGAAGTCGGTTGAAAATTAACACAAAATTGTCAACTTGCGTCAAATATACAGCGTCCCTTAGACAGACTTACACAGTCGTATGTGTCACTATTCCTACAACCAGTTTCCGAAACGTCAATCAATTTTAATTTACGATTTATCTCTTCTGTAGCAATAGCAGATGTTTAACGTGGTGTTCTTCTTCTGCTTAGCCGGCCGTTAACAGTTATTGTAATTGAAACTTTAATTATTAGAAATTAACATTAAGGACATATTGCATGTTCCTGGAATAAACATTTTTAAATGAGTTTATTACATGCATAGGACTAACACCCCTTGTAGGGGCCTGTACCTCTTATAAGTTTTCAAGTTAATTTGAATAATGTTAAGCTGTCAAATATAGGGGTTTAATCCTATGTAAGAAACTTATAATCTCTCAGTTCGTAGATAGATCAGTTTGCATAAATAATATTATGTCATAAAAATACGACAAGGAGGTAGATAATTTCCGTACCAAATCTATTCTTTTCCACAAATGTGTCCACATTTCACACACTGTAGTGTTTGCAATGTATTTACACATGTTTGACAATAATCATTTTTCAATCAAAATCTCGCCGATAACAATAGAAGACATAACATTTTTGTGACACAAAAAATTGTTCTTTTATTTAAGAATTTAATGGTACATAACTCTATAAAGGTGTTTAAGATGTAATTGCAAATATGCTGATAAACTGTTTACCTAGTTATACTTCTTATAAATTGTATATCACTCCCGGTTGCAGATACTGCTTTTAATTTTAGGTTGCCGCTTTTAGGTTACCGGTGACGGTAACGATCGTCGTTGCTTATGCGCCGAAGACATTGTTATTTTATTAATTTATGGGTCAATTTTAAGTCTCATAAGCTATGCCATTTCTATGAAATATATATCGATGACCACAGAGTTCACACAAATTACTTTCTGAGTCACAATACTGACAATAACCATTTTAAGGCGCCGGCGATATAACTGCCCTTACAGTGGCGCGTTGAACTGCCGCGAACTTCTCAAATTCATTGATAACCAGGGCTGGCAAATAACTGAAGCTGAACAAAATAACGAGTTGTCTTCAGCGCTCGGGATAAAAAGGATACTAGGGATATTTATGTCGTTCCATAGGTCTGTCTACAAAGGACTAACTGCCGACGAAGGTAATTTCAGAACAATACAACTAGCCTTTCAATGCTTACATATATAAAAAGAAAGTATCTTAACGCCCATGTCACCGAAGAGGTATGCAGAGGCACAACCAGGGCACCCACGACTTGCCGAAGACATTAAGTCCCACAATGTGATAAGTAGCAAGCCTATCGCCAACCGGGCTCTATCCAATCCCGGGTAAAGTTTTTTTTATTAGGAAATTGAAAATAGAGATATTCTATTTTTTTTGCCCGACCCGAGGATCGAACCCGGGAAGTCAAGAAGTCGAGTCGCCGGACCGGGCGCGAGATAGCTAGACCACAGAGGCGACATATACATACACACTTTAGCTTTCTATACCAGCAATACTGATCGCAACATAAAAAGATAACTTCGTTTACTAACAAAAATCTGCAATATTAAGTAATGTATTATGTTTTATGATGCTTGGATAACAATTCAGTGAAAAATAATGGGGCATGTTAATATGTTAATGATGGACCGATTTCGATGAAAGTTTATCGGGAGCTATCGAGAATGTTTAATTTTAGTGGTATTGTTCCACAAAGTGGGCACGGGTCGGCTAGTTCAAAACGTAACTGTGACTAATGCACCAATTGTTTGCGATACATGAACGTCAATTTAAAAATACATTTTCCTTGTTGCCAGTGTACCGATAAAGTAAAACAATACAACCAGTGTACATAAGGCCAAGATAAACACTTTATAAAAGTGCAAACATACCGAGGAACAATAATATTTGAGATACATGATATGAACAATGGAAATGATATAAAAATATGAAGGAAGTACAATATTTCGTAAGGAATCTTGTCTGTCTGTCGCCACTGGGACCCCGAGTGCACGGTGTGCAAAAAAAAGGATCGTAAAGTTCGGCACTCGATACTCTCTGCCTATCCCGTACGAGACTTGGCGTGAAGATATGTATGTATGTTAAATAATTTGCATTCCATTTCACAAATATGTAGACTTAACTAAATATTTACCAGTGAACAAGTCCGCGTAAAATGGTTCTGGAATGGCAAATTCGGTTAACTTCAACATGATTTTTATACAAACTTTCGTTCTCTACTTTGGGAGTAGATTCTCAAAAAAGGACTATGTCTGGATTAAGGTCTATAACTATATGCATTTTGTTAAAATCAGTCCAGCTATTTAGTTGTGAAAGCGTAGAAGACAAACAGACAAACAGACCGAGAGACTTTTGCATTGATTACAGAAGTGTGGATGAAGACTAAAACTCTTTTATCCTCTAACGAATCATAAACATTGTAGATATTGTGTAGAGATTAAGTAGTGACTGAGAATGTTGAGTTTGACACCGTCATGCAGATCATGACTTTCAAGGGCTGGTAATTGGATATTGATTGCCGTGTATTTTAATTGTTTGTATGAAAAGGGTGATGAATGTGCAGTCAGCCAGTAAAGTGAGTTATAGCTCGTGTTGTGAGATCGTGAATAATGAGATTTGGCACTGGATACTCGGCCTATGCCGTAACGGACTTGGCGTGAAGACATGTTTGTAAGTATCTATACATATAATAAATTTGTAGAAGGGTCAATTCTGAACATTGAAAATATTAAAAAGATAAATAGGTACTGGATCGATACCAAATCCAAATATGTGATTAAAAAATTTTTTGTCTGTCTGTATGTTCAGGCATCACGTGAAAACTAACGTTTGATTTCGATGAAACTTGGTATAATAATACCTTATTATCCTGGGCATAAAATGGGGTACTTTTTATCCTGGAAAAATACGTAGAAAAAAATAAATCTTAATTTTTCCGTTTTAGAGCGACATCCGCGCGAACGGAGTCGCGGAAGGGCGGCTAGTTTTTAAATAAAAAGTTATTATATACGCGTATTGCACGTGTAAATGTGTATCAGTTGCAGTGTAATTATTATTATATATAGTAAAGCGCGCACTACGAATTCCACCAGTTTTTTTATCGACGCCGTCGGACATCAGTATTCGAAGTCAAATGAAGTTTTTATAACATACATATTATTTTTTAATGACATAATATTTTAAGTGAGATACTTAGAAACCTGGAGTTACTTTTTATACCAGTATCTAAACTGGTTCCTACAAGAGACCTTAACAACTATAAGACGGTATCAAAAGTCGAAATATCATTTTCGCCTCGTTGGTCGAGTGGCTAACGTACACGCTTAACTACATCGACCAAACGCGAGGCTCGGGTTCGATTCCCGACGGGGGCAGACATTTGTGTGATGAACATTTAGATGTCTGCATTCCCGGGTCTGGGTGTTTATTAAATATATTCTGGTATCTATTTAAGTATTTCTATGTATTAGAATCGTTGACTAACACCCATAACACAAGCATATAATTTGCTTAATTTGGGATTAGATTCAATTCGTGTGATTTGTCCAGGGACATTTATTTATTTATTTTATTTATTTATTTTAAGAAGATAAAGTTTAAATTTAAAACTTTTGTATTTATACTATTTCATATTTGATTAAAAGTAAATTCTTGCTCAGATTATCATTTAAAATGTTCGTCCCGTGGCGTTTGTTTTCTTTTGTGCGAACCAAGCTGATAAATAACATGTACGTGTCAAAAATATTTACAACGGAAATATTCTTGAAAGTAAGCTCAAGGAAGCTAATAACGATCGGCACATATTAGTCTATCTAAAACAAACATTCGTCAAACATCCCTATCTAATAAGGTCACACGACGTTTAATAACGTCGATGATTTCATAATTGCAACGCGAAATATTTGTGAATGGCCAACAGTGTATGTGTTGTATGTTTATAAGTTTCTCAAAATGCAACAACAAGAATAAAGCCTTTACATACATTTTTGCTATTGAATTCGTTCTAGAGACTTATGCATTCAGATTAAAATTAAAAAAAAAACACTTCAGCATTATGATATAACTAGCTGGAACTACAAACTTTCATCCTCAATTATACACTTTGGGGGTGGACTTTTGAAAAGAAAGTAGCCTATGTGTGAATTCAAAACTTAAACTATATCCGTAACAAATTTTATTAAAACTGGTCCACCAGTTTAACCGTGAAAGCGTAACAGACAGACGACAAACAAACAGATTTTTGCAATAATATTACTATGGAATATGGATATATATCGATAGTCCAATCTCATTAGCCCGCTTTAATAGCTATTCTGAGAGCAAGCATCTGAATAAATAGATTATTTATTATTATTATCTAATAGCTTACATTTTTGAATTATTCAACTCGACTCAAATAATGTAAATGTAAGTTACGACTAACGATTATGTCAGCTTTACTAAGACTTGCAACGACCTTTTTGTGATGGTAATTGTTTTGTTAACTTTACTTTTTTTACAGTTTCATCGTACTTCATTGCAACGACTTCGTGTTATTTTTAAAGAGTCTCCACAAAATTATTGATTAACAGGTTAGCTCTGTGTTGTCGTGTTGCAGTAAAGATACGCAACAAACTAAAAAATCCAGTCTGATTTGCAAAGCTCCAGTAGCATCATCGGTGTCTATAGGAATATATTTAATACAAAATAACCAAATACAAGAATAGTTTTATGTTCAAATTTTCTCTCTAGGGTCAGTTGTAAGAAATCTCTTCACGAGATAAGGTCGCCTACAGTACATTTTTCCTAAAAATTGCTACTTCTTTTTTTTGTTATTTCACTCATATACAATAAAGAATTAATAATAATCGTAACCATTCCGTTTACTCATTATCCTGTGTATACAATAGATAAGTGACAGGCAAACACGTCTATCATAAGCTGTAGGTACCTCTGCCAACCCTATAATTCCTAAGGACACAACTCACAAGACGTGTATTTCCGTCGATGACTTCACCGCTGCGTCGTGAACCATTTATTTACGTCCAACAGTGCGTCTGTTGTACGTTTATGAGTTTTGACAAATGCACTAATGAACCGGTGATAGTCATAAAGATAACTGTTATCAGTTAAAAGTTTCAAGCATTTGTGATGACTGCTGGGACAATCGACATAGCAAGACAAGCCATACGAAGTTCACCGGATCAGCTAGTTAGGCATAAATCTATACATATAATAAATCTGTAGAAGGGTCAATTCTGTACTTTGAAAATATTGAAAAAATAAATGGCAGGGGGTGTTACTGGATCGAAACCAAACCCAAATATGTGATTAAAAAATTTTTGTCTGTCTGTCCTTTTGTCTATCTGTCTGTATGTATGTTCAGGCATCACGTGAAAACTAACGGTTCGATTTCGATGAAATTTGGTATAATTATACCTTATTATTCTGAGCATAAAATGGGATACTTTTTATCCTAGAAAAATACGTAGAAAAAAAAATTAATACGTGCGGACGGAGTCGTGGGCGGAAGCTAGTACAAAATATAAAGCCTTAATCGAATTTAGTATTTCTAGCTGAGTCCCACAGAATATATTGCCCTTACCTAACTAGAATATTTTTTTTGTTTGATAACTCACACCAAAAAATTAGCAAAATTGGTCCCATCCGATTACGTGTGACGTGATGCCCAACGGAAACACGGTTTTTTTTTAACTCCCGTCCTAAGTATAGAGTATTGTAAAATGTTACCTTCAGCTCTACCGGTTCCTATTGCAGTGCTTTAAACTATTGCCCTTTTCTAACTAGAGCGCATTTGTTTATTCCAAAAACTTTCCTACAACGGACAAACTTCGTTTCGCCTGACAGCTAATTAGTTTATACGAAAAATTTAAATGTTGTTTTTTTATTGCCTCTCGATTTTTTTTCATTTTCGTTCATCTCATAATCAAATGAGTCATGTGCTTTACTGCAATCTTATCGTTATCTGTCACTTAGAAAATTAATAACGACAACAGAGTTTCATTTATATTTTATATTCATACTAGCTGCTTGTTCCGGCTTCGCTCGGATGGTAATTTTTTTTATCACAAATTGAGATGTAAGCTATCCTATCCTTCAAGTTGGATTAAATCACATCGTGTGATAAGATTGAAATCGGTTAAGTAGTTAAGGAGTCCACCGCGGACAAACAACGTTACACGTAATTTATATATATTAAGATATGTACAAAAGACAACTGCCTCTAAACGACAGACTGCTTCATTCATTACTGCTTTTTCAAATAGGGGGATTTTTTATGGTTATTGCATAAACTCGGCTCAGCTTGATCAAAGCTCGGCCAATAACAAACCGATTTTCATAGTTCTTTTTTAGAAGCAGGTCATGACTCCTACGTGGTTCCATACTAATTTTATAATGATTCGACAAGTGGTTTTTGAGTTATACTTAATAATACATATATGACAATATAATTACTGAATGTAACTTACATATTTCGTAGTTCGTTTCGATGATTTCCTTCGTTTTAGGGTTAACATCACTTAGTCCACATTAACTGTCACAAAATCTGTTCACTTTAGTATACATATACACTGCATATTAATCAAATAGGCACACGTTTATTAACAATTGAATGCAAATAAACCAGTACACTGCAGTCCATGAAAATTGGATTTGCGAAATGAAAATATGTGAATTAAAATTCGTTTATAATTTACGCTTAGGTTTATAGTTTAAATAAAATGTTAATTAGTGTAATCAAAATCACGTTCATATTGTACTCAGTAGTTTAAAAAATGACTTTCAAAAACAGGAAACAACGAGTCCACTCCTAACAAATCAATTTTTAGAACAGGATAATTTTAACTTCCTCCAACAACAGTTGTGTCGATTTGCATAAAATGAGAGACGCTTTAATTCACTAATAGAAAGCATTTATTTACTTTAAAATAAGACTTAAGGCGTTGATAACAAAAAACAAAATGTTGTAATGTTCTTTAAAAAATAGAAATAGGTTATCACTACAGAAAATGTAAACAAACCTTCAAAAAATGAAAACTTAAAATTGTTTCTTATTAAAAAACATAATTTAGAAAATACAAAAGTATAAAAACTAATTTTGCAAAATTTGGAAAAACATATAACGAAAAAAAATGAAACACTGAGGAAAAGAGAACATTGAGAAAATTTATCACCGTTGCGCTAGACTACAAAATATTATTACTCTGAAATAGATACAACCGTAAGTAACCAACGATTTTTAAATGAGTACTCTCTTAATTACGACGATCACTAATCATTTCCTTATACCAATTTGTCAACAGTCATCAAATCGGTTTACACAAAAAAAAAACATTTAATTTAAAAATAAAACTTCAATACTCCCAAATATCACACGAAAACGTACACTCCGAAAATCTGAATCACTCTGGATTGTCAAAATATTTAAATTCACACTCGAATATCACACAAAAAGTACAATGGGAATTTTATCCGTACACTTGGTGGCAAATTATTTGAATCTTTTTCTACTTTAAAACAATATTTTTTCATATACTGTGGTATACCAGTTGTGACTGGAGACTGAGCTCGTCGGACGTATGCTTACGACTCCTCGCCAGCTCACTCTGTCATCGCGCCCAGTGGTAATTATTTCCTTGACAGTAATCGGGCCACTGTCTCGGTCTAATTTGATTAACAATTACGTTTACATAATTGCAGATGGCTGCTTTGGGGTTCTCTACTGATAGTCGTAGGCCGTAGCACGTATTTATATTTATACTGGTTACTTCTTTGTCTAATCACATTACAGAAATATCTCTGGTTTGGTATACATTTTTAGTCTTTATAAGCAAAAACAAACCTTTTTCAGTAAAAAAAAAACTAAAATGACCCTTTAAAAATCACACAAGTTGAATCTAACAACTTATGTTGGCCCGGGTTCTCTATGTAGAATAGACCATCTAACTCCCTGCCATAGAGCTCATAACTACACTGGAGGTATAATGCTGTACAGCAACTTGATCAGGTGAGGATCCATCGCCATACCATCCATCCATCGCCAGGTAGATACCTGAATAAATTTAAGTATTTCCATGCAATATAATAATAACACAAGCATATAATTTGCATACTTTGGGGTTAGATTCAATTTGTGTAACTCGTCCAGGGATATTTTTATTTATTATCTTCTACATACATTTGAATTACATTTGAATTTTACATTTTAATGCGACGAAAACCAAAGTGATGGTGTTTAAAAGAGACGAAGCCAGAACTGATGTAAGAGTTTTAGTTGATGATGTAGTGCTGGAGCAAGTGAATAAAATTGTATATCTTGGCTGCGCTTTAAACAGGGATGGAAGGTACATCCCGGATGTAGAGAGAAGACTAAGTGCAGAGAATAGTGTGAATGGAATGTTGGGTAAGCTATTTCAAAGCGAGGTTATGAGTCTTAAAGCTAGAATCGCTATGCATAATTCTGTGCTTATCCCAACGTTATAGTATGGAAGCGAGAGTTGAGTATGTCAGAAAAAGCATAAAAGTAGAATTGAAAGAAAGTGTTGGTGTTAAAATAAGGAAAGGCATGCTCCGCTCATTCGGGCATGTGGAAAGAATGTCAGATAAAAGATTGACAAAGCAGACATACAATGCGAATGTGGATAGATGGAGGTATCCGGGAAGTTGGTCTTCCTGGCTGACATTCTACGATCAGATCACTCGGATATTATCCGAGGGTGGTGTCAAGAGTCTCCGAAACCGGTGTGTTTGTATGAAAAGGTAATTAATGAATGTGAAGGAAACTAGACAAGTTTGTCAAGATCGTAAGGTCTGGCCCACGATACTCTCTCCCTTACCCCGTAAGGAACTTGGCGTGAAGATATGTATGTATGTATGTATGTATCTTCTTAACGGAAACACGACGAAGATGGTAACACGAAGATAATTATTTAATTGCATTTTCAGGCCCTGATTGTAAAAGAAGTATGCGAAACCCTTGTGAATGACTTGAACTCGCGCTATGCCAATAATTCTCTTTCATTTATGCGTGCATTAGAACCTTGACCCTACCGATTCATCTCAGCCTTCTCACAAATGTAACCCAGATAAAAGAAATCAATATTTAGACTAGTATACAATTCAATTACAATAGGACGTTCAATACAATATCGAATGATTTCTTATCGATTGTGATTCAGCCATTGTACTGTAATTAAAGGCTTTAGAATCGTCTACAACCTCTGAGGCTATCATTCAAAATTTATTACTAACCTAATATTATTTTAGAAAAAAATAGGTCATGAAAGACAGATTTGAACGTAACTCATGTCTAATTTAAGTAAATAGGGTAAATCTCAACTCGGAAATTCAGTTTTTTTTTCATGGCAAACCAGTTAACAAATACTGGTAAGGAATTATTAGATTTGCTTTATCGCGAAATTTTACAATTAGCATTTTGTGAGTTCCACTAATCACCATTAATAATTAGTAATCATTAATTCCATTAGAGCTACAGAATGTTCAGTCAACTTTCTAAATTGAATAACATTGCAATAAAACATCGACTTATTCATTTCTGCTGGCACAGCATCAATTGCTCGCATTGTCGTGATACGATCTAGCGAACCCTCACCTCTAGACGGAAAACTTATTTACACATGACACAATATATAATATAAACTTAGCCTCAGGTTAACTACGCACCATGACCATCTTTGGTGTATATAGGCAACTTGTTTCTGTTATTGCTTGTTCGCATTTCAACATCATAAAAAATAGATAAATAACTACTTTATGTACAAATATACCACCTTACTACAATAAACTGCGAGTTTAAATTTGCAACAATTAACACATTTATTTATTTAGTAAGATAAGTTTAAACAGAAGGCAAGTTTACCTCTTTTGCTTTTTTTTTTATTATTAGACTCTAGTGCGTCGTTTGACATTAACTATGTAAAATTTCGGAATTCAGAAATTGGAAGATATCAGGCTCTTCCTTCCATATACAATTTCCAAATGCATGTGTAGTCAGCTTTTCTATATAGGTACCTTGATTGAATTGACTTTGATAGTTTATGACTACATGGTCTCATTTAAGTTGAAAACTAACTTCCAGAAATATGGTTAATTGTATTCAATAACATAATCTATACCAGATAATAAAGTTAAATTAAAAAAAAATGCAGCTCTTTGTGTATATTATTTATGAAGAAAACAAGTTCACCCATTAGTCTTTCGCGTTAATTGTCATTTATGATGATCGAATTTCACAAGCCAGAAGTTAGAAGGTCAAGAGTTATGACTCACTATTAATTACGACGTATTTTTTTAAGTTTTACTAGCTAACCCGGCAAACGTTGTGCCGCCATTTCATTTTTTTAGGTAATTTTGGTAGAAATAAACCAATTATTTAGATGGGCCACCCTTATTACTTAGGGGGGTTTTATACAGACAACAACCTATTCTCAGACCTACCGAGTGTGCATACGAAATATCATCAAAATCAATAAAGCCGTTTCGGCATTGCATGGTAACAAACAATGTGACTCGAAATATTTAAACATATATATATTACCCCATTGCAAAGGACGTTTTAAAATTGATATAGGTATTCGGCTTTCACCGTAAATACCTATTAATCACAATAATTAAGCACAGTAAAACAGCAAAAAAAAACGACTCCTATTATTTCATCACCCCGTCGCGGT
This sequence comes from Calephelis nemesis, assembly GCA_002245505.1. NCBI lineage: Eukaryota > Metazoa > Arthropoda > Insecta > Lepidoptera > Riodinidae > Calephelis > Calephelis nemesis. Next base: position 11,505 of record NJDD01001353.1, read on the forward strand.
ATGATAATTCTTATTTCGAAAGATAGCTAATCGTTCCAAAAATTAAACAAAATAAACACCGACGTATTAAACAAATCGAATCTAGCTCCAAAAATAAACAAATTATAATTATGCTTATATTATGGGAGCTAACGTTAGATAATAATTAAAAACATAAAAATACTTTAGCACATCAATACCATAATAAATTTGAAATCCTATCCCGGACAACGTTAATTAATTAGATTAGTAAAACCACATTTCTTAATCGTCCAACACGGGAATCGAACCCAGGGGATCATGAGGTCAACTCAAAGTATTGGATACCGGCCCAAAAGACTACAGAGGCGATAGTAATATACCTAGTCTTGCCATAAATATTGTAATAAAGAAAAAAAAATATTTTTTTAACTGCAAATAACATATATTACTTTTACAGTGTGTTAGTTTAATACATAAATATACAACAATTAAAAATATAAAAAGCTTATTCGAAGTGGTCTCCATTGGCTGCAATACAGTCCTTTAAACGTTGAGGCCAGTTATCAATAGAAGCACGCACTCTTTCCATGGGAAAATTCTTCACTGCCAATCGTATAGATTGTTTTAGGGACTCCAAATTATCATGGCGTTTAGAGCAAGCTGTACTCTCTAAAACTGACCATAAATCATAATCCAGCGGATTAAGATCGGGACTAGACGACGGCCAGTCTTCAGCTCTGATGAAGTCCGAAACGTTCGCTTCCAACCAAGACTGCGTGGACCGAGCTTTATGACCCGGCGCCGAGTCTTGCTGGAAGGACCATACTTGGTTATTGAACATGGTGATGTTAAGGGGCTTAACTACCTTCTCAAGAATGGTATCTTGATACACTTGTGCCGATGTTTTGATACCTTTTTCACAAAAATATGGCTCAGTCACTCCTTCATAGCTAACACCCCACCAAACCATCACTGAAGTTGGATAATGTCCACGTTGCACTCTGTCGACTAATTGGGAAGCTTCCTTAGAGCTTTGAGCATAAATACGGTCATTTTGTTTGTTAAAATGTTGCTCAATTGTAAAAATTTTCTCATCCGTAAACAAAATTTTTCTGTGACCTCCCTTTGCGTACCGCTTCAGTAATTGTTTCGATTTTACGACCCTATTCTTCTTTAAATTATCAGTTAAGAAATGACCAGAGCGTCTCTTATAGGCTGCAAGTCCTAAGTCATCTTTTAAAATACGCGACATGGTTCTAGGTGCTATCTTCATTTCCCGAGATAAAATCTTTTGCTTTCGGACAGGATTTCTTCGAATTCTTTCCCTTACTGCTTTGACCACCTTTTTCGTACGAACACTACGTGGACGGCCAGATCTTTTTCTGTCACAAACAGAGGAAGTCTCATTGTACCTATTAATAGCCCGGTACACAAACATTTTACTAAAACCAAGTGTATGGAGAGTTTTAAAAATTGCATTTGGCTCCATACCTACTTTGTGTAATGCAATCACAGCGATTCGGTTCTCTTTATCACCCCACTCCATTTTAATATCGCAAAATATTGTACAATGTATTGGCGCCAAAATGAGAAAACACAATGAACAATCGTATAAAAATGACAGATTCGAAATTCAAATGTAATATTTTTTTATTTTTAAGTGTAACAGTATTTATGGCCAGACTAAGTAAAATACTAATTAATTTTACTTGCGGTCGATAGGAATGGATCATCTCTACGACAATAGGATTACAAGGATTACAGATAATGCTTATTAGACTAAAATGGATATTAATATTGCGTTAATAAAAACATGTAGTCTATACAGGGCACATTATCGAATTACCGATTTCAAATCGAGTAAGCGTAACGTGAAAGGTGGCGTGAGACGGTTCAACTAATCAAAGTAAATCCTAGCGTGATGTATGTATATGCGCTTTCGTATCGACAAATCGAACGGACGTTACGAATAACACGTGTTAACGTAAATTTAGTAATACATAAATCAATTGCGTGGATCGAGTTTTTCAACCAATGCTCGGAACACACGTACTGCGTAAGCATATCCGCTAGGCATAATTTGTCGTTTCAGAATTTAAGAGTCCTACACTTAGATTTTTCTACTGTATCCAGTATATAATCAACTACCTAATAAAAGTAGTTCAAATATCGCCCCTTTTCGGTGTGTGCGCTTTAGTTGTTCTAAAAAGTTTGGCGACGTTATAAACCCTCGACAATGCTGTTTTTTTTATTAGAAAACTGGAAAATTATCTTTGTTGCCCGACCTGGGAATTAAACCCAGGACCTCATGAAGTCAACTCCTACACCGGACTGCTAAACCACAGAGGCGATAAACACATATGTTTCTTTTATTTATGTACTCATTCTTCTACAACAACACAAAGATTATAATTACGTGGAATTTACTTTGTAATATATCGAAACAACAACATGGCTACCTACATAACAAATAAATAATGTATTTTTTATTATATTCAAAACTTCGAAAATATTGGTAGTAATTTTTTTGCGCACTCACTAAACTTAAGTTCTCGCTATCTTCTTTCAATGAGAGCAATAGATAGAGACGAAACACTTTTAGTGCTGTGAAATTAGTCAGTAAACGTCATTCCTACAGACGTTTAATCTATTAATCGGAAAAAGTTGATTAAAAACATCACGATTGGACATGTCCTGTCTAATCTGACATGTCTAAAGTGTTCCATCTCGTTTGTTTTTCTTTCATTGGAAAAAGATAGCAGGCATTTAAAATAAGTTTAGTTTGTGAACAGCAGAATCATTACCAATGTCACATTAATTATAAACATTTGACACTTCTCGTTTTCACGAGAACCAGCTTTCGAATCGATAATTCCATAGTAGGGGTAGAAGTAGACCGCACAGTGCACATTATTGAATTATCGATTTCAAATCGAATTAGCTCAACGTGAAAGGGCGCGTGCTACGGTCCCACTAATCACAGATCTCGCGTTAATAAATATTTACGTATTGACCGACATAGGCCCCGGCTTTCCCATCCTATCGGAACTGGTTTCCCGCCGGCGGGTATCTCACTTACACCATTATGAATAAACACTAATTATGGTAATCTATCCGGCGACTATTGAGCTTTTACGTCAGATAATTTATACGGAATTATGTACTGAAGGCGGCTTTTTCTTGGCTATCGCGGCGCCCATGTGATCGGTATTTTTTTAATATATTGGAAGGCAAACAAGCAGACGGATTCCTTGATGGTAGGAAATTCAGACAGGAATAGCAAAGCCGGTGGTACCAATCCGGGCGAGTAGCTGCGAAACTCTACCTCCTACTCAGATGTCATGGTGTTAGTGACGGTAAGCCTATGCTCGCCTTTTACGAGTTACTTGGCAGGCAGGCAGATGGTAAGAAGGTAAATTTTGAAATCCGGCTGAACGACGGCTATGCGCGTTAGAAAAAACGGTTGAAACCTTGCACGCAAGAAATCTGCGCAATCAAAAAAATACGACAGAAAAGCCGGAAAGTAAAAAGACAATACCAAAATCAAAACTTTTCAATAACCCCCGACGAAAGCTATAGGACCTATCTTGGTCATGTCAGCTTTCAAACAAAAAAATCCGCAACGTAATCGGTCCTTCCTTTCAATAACCATTATGTTACACGCAGACAAACAGATAGACACGTTAAACTTATAACAAGCCTCTTTTTCGTTCGGGGGTTAAAATACATGCTTCAGCTATCGTTGTCAACTTTTAAGGAAACAGTAGATATGCTCTTTCTAAAATAAATATATTCTTATTTACAGTTTTCAATTCAGTTTTCTTATGTACAGTTAAAAATGCTTAAGACACAAGAGAAAAATTTACATCAAATTCAAATTAATAATTGGTGGTATAATCCCGACACTAATAAATCACATCAAATTGATGACCTTCTTTCGGTTTAAGTCATGTAATTATAAACTAACTTCTTAAAAACAAAATCCTATGAAATCATAAAAAAACTGATTATAGAAGCTTATCAAGGCATTACAAAGATCTAGACTGCCTTGATGTTCACAGGTTAGCTTCCTTAACGTGGAAGGTTATTTCTTCTGCATTAACATAATAACACTGTTTACTTATATGGTCTTATGTGTCTAGTTACAATCTCTTTGACTAGGTTTGTTTTCCCCTATGTTGGGACTGGCCCTTATAAGAATACAGGGTTTACATCTAAAGCACCAGCCAAATTTTGAGAAACAGTTTGGAATCGATAACACTTTCGATTTATGAAAAAACTAAAAGATAAAAAACCTATAAACTTATAATTTTACAAAATACAAAAAACGTGGTTATATCGTAAACAAACAAAGCATAAAACTGGTTCCCACCGACCGCAGTCGCAAGCTCAGGCTGGTGACGTCATGACTCGTACTAGGTATGACGTAGCGTGACAGCAAGTAAAGCATTTTGCGGACTATTTCAAGCGAAGGCGGCGGATCCTTCCCTACCCGTGCAGGTTACAGTCAGGTCCTATTGTTACTGACTACATTTTAACCAGATCTCGCGGTTCTCGCCTCTTACAAGCTGCCTGGCAGAGAGGCAGATAGATGGTCTATTCTACACAGCGGACCCGGACCAAAAAAAAGTAAAGAACGAATTCAGGAATCAGTACTATCCTTATTTCCGTACTAATATTAAAAATTGTGTGTTTCATTGTTTCTCCATTGTTTGTCCTTTTTAACAGACTCTAAAAATAGTAGATTCTCCATTCGGCTGTATGATTTTGTTACATGTTTGTTACCCGATTCCTCTGTTAGTAACGAACCTATTTTGATAGATTAAACTCATATTTCGGAAAGTTAGGGATGTTGATAAAAATTATATTGAGCAATCTCGAAATTATAAGTCAACTTGCGAAAAAATAAAAATCAAACCGCGACGTGGTAATTAACCTAATGTACTGTATATTAATAGATTTCTCAGTGATTTCAGAACCATAAATTTTTTTTTGAAAGATTGCAGTTCTGAGGTGGCCCTATTACCGCCACGTCTGGATCTGATGATGGAATTACAGGGAAATCGAGAAAAATACTTAATTTTTGTGTACGTAAATAATTTGCTTATTGTAATCGAAGCCGAATTTTTTGCAGTCTGCGCCTTTATATTATGGTACCTAATTTTTTTGTATGTGGAGATAACAGTGTGAGCCTCGCTCCCTTTTATGCCGATATCTAAACAAATCTCCATGGAAACCAGTGAACTTTCCTAGTTGCTAGCGAGAGGTTAGCGTCGGTTTTTTTTCTAGTTTAGAGTCTAGACTAACCTAGGTGGGAATCACCCATTTCTGGCTAAACAACCCCAGCCTTCGATATACGAGGTACCATTACTGAATTTAGTTTTTATAGACCACGTGTATGTCTTACCATTAGGAAATTCGTCTGCTTGTTTGCCTAACAATATTATAAAAAATATCGCCCAACCAGTACTTATTGTTATATGTGAAAATACATCCTAATCTACTATTGTTTTTGTATCTGTGAACTAAGTTAAGTATTATTTTTATGTCGCAAAATAGTGAACGAGCATGCAGCAATCGTAATAATAAGAGAAAAAAAAGACACTAGATGTTACTGCTGCATAGATGTTACTGTTGCGTCGCTTGCTTGTAATCAGCATTTAACCCACGTGCACAAGTCTACTTACTAGCTTCCCTTCCGTCGAACACGGAACAAGACAACATCAAGCACGGACGCTTTAACGTATCAAGTAGAAAACGTTTATCTATTTCACAACAACAATAACGCGGAAAATTGCATCAAAGGTCACGTTTTTAAACGAAATAACTTACAGATTACTGTCAATTTAAATTCATAAATAACTTCATTCGAAGATTAGCAACTCTTATGAAATTTTTATGAATATGAACCAATGAACCAATATACCTAATTTTGTAACATATAGTAACGAAACACGGTGAATAACAAAAAATAATTATTGCAAGAGTATTGGCCTAACTAGTTATGTCATTGCCCTGTGCCTAAATTTGACCAAGTTACCCAATTGAGCGGGATCCTATGATTCCGAGTTATGGCCAGACCTTAGTCTCTTTATAAATTACTAGCAGTTTCGCGCAGCTTCGTCTGCGTAACCTGGCTTCTACTGCACTGATTTTGATGAAACAACGCCTGTGTCACTCGAAGATAATTAATCGTTCTAAAGGTGAAAGAATTTTTGAAATCGATCTAGTAGTTTCAGAGCCTACTATTTTAAACAAATAAAAAATCAAACCTTTCCTCTTTATAACATTAGTATAGATACAGAAGTATAGATTTATTTTATTAACTTATTACTAAGAAGTAGGCGAGTGGAAGTTACATTTAAAGTGAAAATTACACAAAAAAGTGTTTAAATTTGAAGGTATCTCTATTTTTTATGTTGGTATACTACAGTGCATTTTATTTCGTAACTAGCTTCCGCCCGCGACTTCGTCCGCGCGGATGTCGGTCTTCGGGTGATAAAACTGAAAAATTAAGATTTACTTTTTTCTACGTATTTTTCCAGGATAAAAAGTATCCTATTTTATGCTCAGGACAATAAGGTATAATTATACCAAATTTCATCGAAATCGAACTGTTAGTTTTCACGTGATGCCTGAACATACAAACAAACAGACAAAAAATTTTTAATCACATATTTGGGTTTGGTATTGATCCAGTAACACTACTAATTTTTTCAATATCTTCAATGTACAGAATTGACCCTTCTACAGATTTATTACATGTATAGATCACATTATAAGGGTTTTCAAAAATAAGTTAATCCGCTATCCTTGGAGATAGGAGTTTCGTTATCTTTAAATTTAGTTTTTAATTCGTTCGTTCGTTTAATTCGTTATATTTAAAGTGGTTCCCCCACTGAACTAGAGTATACAATCTAAGCTACACTATAGCTTTTTTTTAACCGACTCAAAAAAGAGAAGTTTATCAATACGACTGTAGGTTTTGTATGTTTGCCACGCTCAATAGCAATATGATTTTGGTGGTTATATTTCGGGAATGGTTGGTTATAGTACTTTTACCGTGATCTGACTAGTGGTTTTTGAATTACACTTACTAATTAATACAATTCCGTTTATATCGACGACATCATTAATAATGATGTAGGCAAGATAGCGGACTAAGCATACATAATAATTAATATGCATTTTTGAATATATGTAACTTAAAAAATCATTAGCTATGTTACGAGAAAATGATAATCAAATCACGACGTACAATTAATTATTTAATAATTGGAATCCTTTTTTTGCAGTTTTTCGTCATATAAATCATAAATAAATAAATAAATATCGCTGGACAAGTCACACAAATTGAATCTAACCCCAAAGTAAGCAAATTGTGTGCTTGTGTTATGAGTGTTAGTCAACGATACGAATACATAGAAATACTTAAATAGATAGTAGAATAAATTTAATAAACACCCAAACCCGGAAGTGCAGACATCTAAATGTTCATCACCCAAATGCCTGCCCCCGTCGGGAATCGTCGATAGGAGAGTCGATGTAACTAGGCGTGTACGCTAGCCACTCGTCCAACGAGGCGGTCAATAATATAATCATAATTTACCTAATAATAAATATCCCAGGACAAGTTACACAAATTGAATCTAAAGTCAAAGTAGGCAAATAATGTGCTTCTGTTATGGGTGTTAGTCTACGATACTTGTACATAGAAATATTTACTTAAGAATAAACACCCAGACCCGGAAATGCACACATCTAAATCTTCATCACACAAATGCCTGCCCCCTTCGGGAATCGAACCCGAGCCTCGCGCTTGATCGGTGTAGTTAGGCTTGTACGCTAGCCACTCGACCAACGAGGCGGTCAAATCTATGAAAAGCGGTCGAATAAATTATTTATAAAAAAATACTTCACACTCTTTTGATTAATAATAAATGTATAATGAATGATTAATACGGTTGCTACTGCATTAAATAACCGGTGCGTATCGCATAACATTTATCCCAGCGATCACGTAACACGACGCCGGATATCGGGTTCAATAAGGTCGCAGGTACTATGCCTGTGCCACTTTCACATTAACTTTGTATATTCCACTTTTATAGTCATCTTTTTAGAGACGTTTGAAGTTTTGTTGAATATGAAGGGCATCTTTTTGGTATTCCTTAGGGTATTGTATTTTAATGAACAATGAATTAAATATTAGCAATAAAACTCCACAAAACCTATCTCCTAACTACAAACAGCTTATTGAAATCGGCCACGAGTAGGTAATTTTTTATGCGCAAGAAATCTACAAACAACCGTAAGTCGTCAAACCTCTGAGGTAGATCGATCTACGTTGATCGCCCAGACGTTAGTCATTTTTATAAGGCTAGTTTCTCAGCGTATACTTTCAAGTAGGAATTACTATCATATAAATTTAATTTTTAATATACCCACTATATACTTCAAGTAAACTCAAAAACCAGTTCAGATCTTAAATGAAACCAACCGAAAAGCACCAGCTTTCAAATTAAAAAGATCCACCAAATTGGTTTCATCCAGTAAAATAACAGTTACATTTAAACAAGAAACTCCCCATTTGTGCAAGTTAGTTAAAAAATGTAATTAGCTACTTCATCTTGAGCAAAGTTTATTTACTGTCCTGTGTAAGAAACATAAATAGATATAAAGTGATCTGGGAAACATTATTGTTGTTCAGGAAACACAACGGCTGAAGGGATGCATGTATGTATGTTATTGTAAAATTGAGTTATTTCACTGTTTGATGATGATGATATGATGTATGATATACTGACCTGTAGGCAGGGGCACATAGGCCACCGTCTGCGGAGCGCGTGCGGCATCTTCTTCCTGTGCGGGTCGGGCTCCGCAGGCGGGTCGCCGCACGCCCACCGCACGAGGCGCGCGCGGGCCGCCTCCGCCGCCTCCAGCCCGCGCGACCAAGACGGCAGCCCCTGGACAACAAGAAGAAAACAACTGTTAACTTCTTAAAAAAACTTTCCATTAAATAGTCATCTGGTATATGGGTGCAATGATCCTATCGCCCGATACTGCAATTGAAGTCACTGGATTATTTCACTAGTACAGTTTGTTGGACGAAGTAAAAAAAGCCCTAAGGCATCTCACCCAGATTGGGACCTCTGCTTTACTTACTTCTGCCATCGTAACGTCAATGCTTGCTACTTTTGTGTTTCATTTTATATAGTAGGGCTAGTTAACATTCGTATAGGCTCTAGATCTCAGCTTCAGGTTTGCTACTCTCCATCAACATGGACGGTGTCACTAGGCTAACTTGAAACTCTGGTCTATCACGAAATGCATCTACATTTTTGCACTCATATTGGTATCAGTAAGCACATATAAAATAGTTCGAGCAAAGAGGCCCTGACTAGATGTAATGGAACAAGACATGTGTATATTTATAGAATACCAGAGACCGAGAGACGTAAGGAAGTAAGAGTAAGAAAACAGCTCCTGGTTTCTCATGTTTAATGTAAGAAAAAATAGAAATTAGCTAGGATAATGATGATGACTCATCTTTAATACATAAAAATAAAACCCGAATTCTCTTGGTTACATCGCATCACACCAGAATGGACACGTCGATTTTGCTTATTCTTTTTTTTGTTGTATAAGTTACTAACTAAAGATGGTTCATATTAAGAGACAACTTTCAAAATCCCAGGGAAAATAGGAAAACCTTTCCCTTATATATTCCCAAATAGAATCTACTGCTAATGAAAACAGATACGAAGTTCAATTCGGCTAGTCAATTATAAATTCTGACAAACTCGCCCTAGTTTCGATCCAAGAATCTCAAGCATTTTGATGAAATTTTAATAAAGATTATACGAATTGCACAAACGAAGACTTTATAAAATATACAATTGCCTCACGACAATCGCAACCACGAAGCCGACACCCCAGCCTAATTGCTGGCACGCAAATTTTGTTACACTAAGCCGATTTGCATACAATTTCAATATCTTGAGCAACTTGCCCGATTGCAATTGAATTGCGTTAAATTCAATGTTTGCCAATGTTTCGTATGCTTGATTAACTTTAACTAAGGTAAGGTGATGAATATGGCAAATCATTATAATCCTAGTATAAATTTGATTCGAATACTTCCTGGTAATGGTAATTCGTTTTTTTAGTGTGCGTGTGTGATTGCGCGTGCGCGTTTTGGCATACTGGCATAGAACTTCGCAAAATCTATTCGAATGAATTTAAAACGCGAGAAATAACAATTAAACAACACACAGAAACAGATCGTCTCTGTGAACTAGCGGTCCGGCGTCGAACTTTTGACATCTTGAGATCCTGGGTTCGATCCCCGGGTCGGGCAACAAAAAAAAGACGTGTGGCACTCGAAGACTGCCGCGGTATAGCTATTGCATAAGTAGGCATGAGCCACCAGATTGCGGAGCTAAAACGGACATGCGTGATCCCAGATGCGCAGTAACGCCGATACAACCAATGCCACCTAGAGGCGAGTTGCTGAACCAAAGAGACAAGTGTGATCAAAAAGTCATTAAAAGCTCTGCTATTCATCGATAGATGGCAAAACTAAAAAGTATCAGCGCTCGCACTGTACCGGTCGGAGTGGGGGTGTTAGATTATTTTCGTTACGGAATTTCTGGATTTGGTCTCCACGCTCCAAGCCCGCGTTAGAAGCTGTGCAATAGCTTAAACATTAGAAAACGTTTATTTTCAATTTAAAAATAACGTTGCCCAGGATTGGATATGTGCCCGGTTGGCGATAGGCTTGTCACCTATCACACTGTGGCACTTAGTGTCTTCGGCAAGTCGTGGGTGCCATGGTTATGCCTCTGTCTCCTCTTTCGGGAATATGGGCGTGAAGATACTATACTGAGAAAAAAAAACAAATATAAACGATTAAATAGAAACGATTGTTACGAAATATTACATTACTTCAAGTCAAATAGAAAATCCTTCTTTAATCATATTTCTACTTTTTTTCTTTAATAATACACATACTTTTTCACAACACTAATAATAATTATTATTATAGCACGTGCTTGAAGTGGCAAATAGCAATAGTTTTCATAAAGGTTACCTGTAAGTGTACATGATAGGATTCCTTCTTCACTTATTTCAGCCACCAATAAAATGTTGGTAATTTTGTTACGGTTAATGTATTTCTTTATCGTCTTTGTGATCTAGCTGCCTTATTCATAAAAAATAGTTAAGTAACCTCCTAAGCATTGCTTAACTAATCATTTGATTAAGCCTTAAGCTTTGCTTAAAAATTTGTTATTCATAAAGTTCATTTTAACATTGCTTAGTTAAATACTGCTTAACTTGGTAGGTTTTGGTAGAAATGTGGCTGTATGCGTATTTCTTTTGCTAAAAGTGGATTAAACAATTGTCATCCGTTATCAACATCGTTGTTTCTGAATACGGTGTCGGACATCTATAACCTCTTGCTATTTATATTTCTACGATAAAATACTCGTACATATTGTACTACAATAAAATTAAATTTATTAGAGTAAATAAAGTTGATGCAACATAGACACAAAACGTTTGAACTAATACACTACATTTCAAAAATAATGTTTTTTAATGCATCTACATTACGTTACTAAGCTAAATATAAAATGATGTAATTTCTGTAATATTTTCCACCGTGTTGGTTCGAGTTCCTTTGTAGAATAGACCATCTACCTTCCTGTTAGACAGCGCGCAAAAAGCGACCATAGGCTTACCGTCACTAGCACCGTGACAACTTACTAGGAGGTGAGTTTCGCAGCGACTCACCCGGATTGGTACCACCGCCTTACCCATTTCTGCGT
>NJDD01001353.1:23462-67396 GCA_002245505.1 Calephelis nemesis
ATTTTTTTAAGCATTACTTAAATTGGTGATTAAAAGTTAAGCAACGTTTATGAATAAGCCTGTAGACGTCCGGTCTGGATATGATTTAATAAGGCCTCGGGTTCGATACCCAGGTCGGACAATAAAAAGAAAACGTGTTTTTAAATTTTTAATAAAAGCAACGTTGCCCTTGATTGGACATGTACCCAATTGAAGATAGGCTTGCCACCTATCACATTGTGGGACTTATGTCTTCTAGTCGTGAATGCTATTTAGGAATACGGGCGTGAAGATACTTTTAGAGTATTTCTTGCCTTCAGAAATTTCAGTCTTATCGCCTTGCAATTGTATAAAAAGGATATCCCTTAAAAACAAGGTACAGTGTTCAGTTAGTTTTTTAAACAGCATGACAGGTTGCAATTAGCAAGCGACTAATCGCACGGAAAACCTGCGTTTAACTTTCATATCATCAAGTGACGCAACCAAACATAGGAAGTGCGACGAGAAATGCAAAAGAAGTATATTAATGGTAATGCACCACGCGACCAATAATTCGATTAATTTATTACTTTTTTACATTTATTAACCGTCATCAAAGGGATTGGAAAGCAGAGTAAGATTGGTTTGTTAATAAAAAAATGGTTTATAGGAACATATTTAATGTTAAAATTATTTAATACATTATTTAATTTAATAGCCGAGCGATGAAAAAACAACGCAATATCTGTAAAACACTTGTACTTTTTTAACATGTACGGATAGGGATGCACCGCCTTACGTATTCCTGTCGTCAAATGACATTGCCATGTTCCGATACGGTGGGTAGGGTAAGATGAGTTACTTTTCCAAAAAAGAACCAGCAAAACCGGTTTGCCGAACAATCGACAAATATGCAAAAAACATATCTACAGTTGAATCGAACTCCTTCTTTTATGCAGTCGGTAAACAAATACATCTTACTAGAATTTAAATCGTATTTAAAAATAAAAGATAGTGTGCATGCATGACATAGATTTCTTTGAAAGACTTATCAAGATACTAATCTTTCTAAAATAAATGCGAAAGAGTGAGAGTTAGTGAGTGAGATGGAAGGATGAATGGATAGATGGATGTCTTGATTATTACTCTTGGGCGCAAAAACTACTGAACTTCAGAAAACGAAAACTTCAAAGTAACATAGTTGATACAAGAGAAGCACGCCATCTATAGCTTACAATGATTTTGTATACCTAGTTTGTCACGCTGACAAAGGTGCAAGTGAAATCTAAATGATAAAAGTTTATGTATTACCGAGTAACAAATATTTTCTCTTATAATATTATCGATTACTGGACCTTGAAACCCCAAACCAATTATAGCAGAGATAGTTTAACCGTATCAGACAACAGTTTCATCACACGCAACAATCCGGCATTGTTCGGGTGAACTTTAGATCCGACATTTAGTGAACTGTTGCGCGCGCGTAGATCAGAATTGATGATAAACGTCCAACCCATGACGTTTGCAGTTTACTTGGAATATTGAGATTGTGGAAGCCTTACTCAGTGTATCTAAAGTTTAAGGCCTGTTTATTCAATACAAACAGATATCTTCACTCCAATTCTATTGTGGGGTAGACACAGAGTATCGACTTAGAGACCATCATTTATTAGCCTAGGAGGAATGTGATATTCGTTACTCTTTATATAGAAACTCTCCGCTTTTGCAGACTTTGGACACGCCCCTCGGATATTTATTTAATATATATTTTACACATAATACAAGAACAATAAAATACAAACAGTCAATATAGTACAAAAGCTAATCTTAGCTATGATAAGAGATATTTAAGCTTATAACGTAATTTAGTGGGAAATCTATCCCCAACCAGGCACATATCCAAATCCAGGGCTAAGATGGTTTTATTTTTTATATTGGGTTATTTGAAAAGACATATTTTTACTGTACGACCCGGGCCTCATTAAGTCCAACGTCAGACCGCTAGACCACAGAGGCGATAAGATAATTAATAAGATGGAACTTGCTTGTTACAAGTAACTTATGATAGAGGAATATAATATAGAATAGTGTACAAACTTCAGATCTTTCAAGGGATTCGCAAGAAAAATATGATATTTTGATGGCTGAAAATACACATCATCTTTTGTTACCCAAGATGTAAGTTATCCCGCTACGCTAGCCTTCATAGTAGCGACTACGTCAACTACTGTCGTTGAGGCAGCACATATGTTTTTTTTTTTAAATTTTTATTTTTGTAAGAAGTCTGTAAACAAACAGACGACTCTGCTAATGGTAAAAGACAACCGTGACCTATATACCATGACCTATATACCATAGACGTTATAAGTGTTATAGGTCCTATGGACGTTAGACCTATTGTGCAACGCAGTATGGTACCAATTCCTACAAATTGTTGGAAAATTATATAATTTTCCATAAAATATCAGGAGGCTGATGTGGATGACAGTATGTGAAAGACCATATGACCAGCAAGTGAGCTGCTGAGCTTTTGTGTGTTTATAGGCGAAGCAGGTAAAATTGTTATCCGAATACACGAATTTTTCCATTTTCCTGAAGAGTCCGAGGATATCGCAGTCACCGGACGTTCTCCCTATTCCTGTCAGCATGTTATGTGCTTCCATTGTACGTTTTAGAGGAAACTACAAAAAATATCTTACCGTAGTTAGGCAAAGTATAAATGGGAAAAAAATCTTCAAAATATTTTTTCTGACAAGCTTTTCAAAAAAAAGAGGAGGCATAATAAACTTGTTAGCGCCGGCATCCCATAAGCAGCTAATTTACGAATGTCAACGACAATCCAGCGCATCAAATTGAACAATGCTCGAAGTCGCTCACTACTATCCTGACCGTGAACTTTGTGTTGTCAACAGCATTACATTTTAAAACATGTAAATCTTGTATCGACATTTTAAAGTGAAACAACACTAATTAATGTTCATTTTAAATAATAATTTAATTAATCATATTTATTTTAAATTAGCATTTACTGAAATGATAAGAGTGAATGTCAATTTTGTCTCACTTTTTTATGGATTAATCGTGATATTGATGACTGTTTTTGATTACAAAAAAACTTGAGGTCACAGTTGAAGGTAATTAAAGGTTACACAGCAGGGTTCAGAATATCAATATTATGAAGGATATCCTGTTTATATCCTTGTTAATTTCATGCTGAAGTTGAAGTCGCAACATGATCCTAGGAGGATTTCCATCAACCATGGAAGGGCTACAACTCTGTAAAAAGTTACAGCGTTAAAAGCTCTTAAGGCAACACATAAAAAAGTACCTTCACGCCCATATCCCCGAAGGGACAGGCAAAGCACAATCAGGGCACCTACGACTAGCCGGAGACACTAAGTCCTATATAGGTGGAAAGCCTATCGCCAACCTGGCACATATCTAACCCCGGGCAACGTTAATTTTATTAAAAAATTAAAATATACATTTGCTAATTACGTTTCTAATATACGTTTAACGACTTACGACGACTTAGGCTACACATACTTACGTTCAAAAAATTCCGTGAGGCAAAATGGAAACGCATTTTCGAACCTAACAAATTCAAACTAATTTACGGACCTAACACGTGCGTAAATAAATAACTTTCCTTGTGGAATTTGGTTGAATTTGCTTAAACTGAAATTTAGTTTCTGTATTTTTTCGGATTTCCGTAACCTAAGGTAAGTAAGTGGTGGACCTAATAAAAAATATTTGATTCCTTTAATTCTTCATGCTTTATAAACAAGCAGACGGATTTCCTGATTATAAGACAAACGCGTAGCTCATATATAAGAATCAGAAAAACCTTTATTCACGTGAACCATTCAAATGGTAGGTACTTGTGCGCATCGACATTTTTATAATCTACTACCGGATCGGAATCGCGGCCACCAAGTGGTAATGATACAATATCAACCTAAGGCTAAAATATCAAGATTCTTAAGTAAGAAAGTTAATACGCTATCTCATCTTTAGATCAAAACACGACAGTAACGAGCACTAGCGCTATAGTGACAGGCTTCGAGAACAAACTTTAAAAGATATTTGAAACTGCCCAAATTAAAATTAGAAGATATGAAATTAAAATGATTTTAACTTGAAGTAAATTAACTAACAAACTTGCTGCACAGAAATAAACTTTTATAGATTTTCAACTAAAATTTTCTTACATTATGATGGTGTCTAATAAAAGGAAACTCAGGCAGAAAAGCATGTCCTTGTGTGCATTAATTAAAAGTCAAAGTTAAGTGTTAAGGTCAAGAAAAGGCCAATTGGTAGGAAAACATTGGCAGAACATATTGACAAGAATAGTAAACAGGATTGATTTTAAAGTTTTTTCCTAAACTCTACAGCATAAATTTCGCAAATAAACTAAAAAGCTAAATCAAAAACTGTGATTAATACTCAAATTACTTTCGGACTCTACTTGATGGAAGGTACATACATATCTTCACGCCAAGTCGTTAATTCAATAGGTAGAAGGCATTGATCGAAACTATTATTTAAACTATATTACTGTAAAGTTTTACATAAATCCATTCAGAAGTTTCCATCCATTTTCACAAACTTAAGCCTTCATACTATTAATGAAATAATAGGATTTCTTTCGTTTTGACAGGCCTCAAAAAATTTCATCATCAATTTGACACATTTCTAACACACTCCATAAACGGCCGATAGTAATAACCTACCTAAAGATACTAGAGTTTTGTGGCTAAGATATTTTTGTTAATTATTAAAAAATAACAGCTATTACCTGGCAACTGATCTAAACTAGCGTTATCTCTTAAATCAAATAGGTTATTAATAAAAAAAAGTATCTTCACGCCTATACCCCCGAAGGGGAAGACAGAGGCACGACTAGGTCAACCACGACTAGCCGAAGACACTAATCCCCATAATAATAACCGGGCACTTACGGTATCCCGGTCAACTTTATTTTTATTAGAAAACTGAAAATATCCATTTTCTATATTTTTTTACTGCCCGACCCTGGTTCGAACTTGGGATCTCAAGAAGTTAAGTCCGACGCCGGATCGCTAGACCACAGGGGCAAATTCCAGGTTATTAATATGGGCCTGTTTCGGCCGATATTACCAACCATAAGGGTATTACAGAGTCACATATGGATTTCCGCTTTTCAATTTTACTCGTTACTTAACCTGGGTGTGACCATTTCCGCATGTATAATTGATGCTCCATAATTTGTATCAAAAATAACAGTACATTGTTACGCTTCAGCGCTTTAATACGAAAAACGTTAACAAATGATGAGTTTAACGAACGCGGAAAAGATTCTTTGCATCTTAAATTATCACAAATTGTGAGGTTTAAAGCTTACAGAGCTTGAGTTATGGATATTTATAGCAACGTTTTATTTTTAAAGCAAATGAGACTTGGACATTTACAGACACTAGTGGTCGCCGTAGTCGAAATTCGACCATAATTATTGTTTTCCCCGCGTTTGTCCGGGCTTCTTTGTAGAATAGACCATCTGCTTTCCTTGCCAGGCATCTCGTAAAAGGCGAGCATAGGCTTACCGTCACTAACACCTTGAGATCTGACTAGGTGGTAGAGTTTAGCAGCGAATTGCCCGGATTGGTGCCACCGCCTTACTTATTCCTGTCGCCATAACGTCATGACGTGTTCCGGTTTGGAGGGTAAGGTAGCCGGTAAATTTACTTTTGCTCGAGGCCTAACATCCGGGCCTCAGGTTGGCAACGCACCATTACCACCTTTGGTGTCTCTAGGCGACGTGAATTTCTTACCACCAGGAAATCCGTCTGCTTGTTTGCCTTCCAATGTCATAAAAAAAACCAATTAATTTTACTTGTGTTCGATAGGAATGGACCATCCTTATGACAATAGGATTACAAGGATTACAGATAACGCTTATTAGACTAAAATGGCTAATGACTAAAAATCCAATATCATAAAAAATATTAATATCTTGTTGATAAGAACGCCATCTACATTTCTCAAGACCAACTAATTTGTTTCCAAACTTTTTAATGCGCCATCTGAGATCTTTTATCGTTATCATCAACATATTTGTTTGTGTGTGTCAAATGCATGGTAGAGTGGGTAATGTTTTATTTATTGATTTAATGTACTTTATAATCATTATTATTGAAAAATATTAGCGTTCTACACTTCTCCTACACATAAACTGTAAGTGTGCCAAATTTTATGCTCCTGCGTCCGCGCAATTTTCACAAAAAGGGGTCCAAACTTTTGGCATCACTTATTAATATTTAGATTTATATTCTTTTGATATGGTTTTGTAGATTTTTCTTAATTAATTTCACCATTGTTATTGAAGCAGGAATTTTTTTACAAAGATAGACAAACATGCGAACATTTGTTGAATAATGATAATACATTCAATGTTAAATATAATTAAAGTCTAAAAATAATAATGAATTCATAGTTACGTACAAAGTAGCTGTAGTTACGTATACTACTTACATTATTAGCGGATAAGAAATTTATCTAATTAAGAGAAAAAAAATTAAAACGTGTCCCAGTTTTAAGTTGGATACAAGTAAATTTGTGCTTTGTGCTAATAAAAATGAAAACCTTTAAAAGCATGGTAATATTAATCCTATTAATATTATAAATGCGAAAGTTTGTATGTATGGATGTAGGTTTGTTACTCTTTCACGCAAAAACTACAAAGCCGATTACGATGAAATTTGGTATGTAGGTAGCTGAAGACCCAGAATAACATATAGGCTACTTTTTATCCCGGAGCTCCCGCGGGATTGGGACTTACGCGGGTGAAAACGCGGGGCGCAGCTAGTATGTTTAATATTATTAAATTAAAAGTTCCAAAACATATTACCAATATTACTATTGCGAAAATATGTAGGAATGGGTGCATATTTGTTACTCTTTCCAGCAAAAACCTACTGCACGGATTAAGATGAAACTTTACAGGAATATAGTTTATTCAAACATAACACATAGGCTATTCATAAAAAAATATACTTGAGCACGCGAGCGAAGCCGCGAGAACTTTTTCCTCCATAAAACGATATAACTAATATTAAATCTTTTATATTATTACTTCATGCAGTTGGTTATCAAATTTTAATTAAAATAATCGATAACAATAAGTCCTCTACTAAGTAATAATATGTCCTCTACTTACACAAAAATTAAGTATTCCGGTCGATTTTGCTGAGGTTCCAAAATCAGGTTCATGGTAGTAATGGGACCATATAGGAAGTGCGATTTCTCAAATAAAAATAATTGTTTTAACTCTTTTTACAGTTTATACTTTTATTTTTAAATTGGCTGACCTAATCCAAATTTAAGCGAAATGTTCAATTATGTAATAACAACTCTATATAGATATCTTTGAAATACATTCGGATTTCCGAAGCTTGACGAATATAGCCGAAGCGCATAATTTAAATAATACTACTATACCATTTTTGTCGCCTATGATGTTGAATCATGTAACTTCTAAGAATTACATAAAGTACATGTATTTATTTATACAATAATTTTTACCTTGTTTTTTATGACTGTGTTATGTACAATATAGAATTAATTATATAAATTAGCCATTCCTTAAGAACTAGCCAGGTTGGTTTTTCCATAACAGTATAAGATGGAAATTTTTTAAACAAGCATATACAGGCTTCAAAAAAAAAGGTATCTTCACACCCATATCCCCGAAGAGATAGGCAGAGGCACAACCAGGGCACCCACGACTAGCTGAAGATACTAAGTCCCATAATAGGATAGGTGGCAAGCCTATCGCCAACCGGGCACGTTTCCAATCCCGACCAACATTTTTTTTTATTAGAAAATTGGAAAAATCCAATTTTCTTTTTGTTGCCCGACCCGGGATTCGAACCCGAGCTTCATTAACTACATATGACTTCATTAACTTATACAGGCTTCATTAACTAAATATGATTTAACTTAGGCCCAACATTATCGAAGAGCTTTAGGGTTATTACTTATTACACTGAACTATCCGCAATAAGAAAGATTCCGATTTAACAAATCTCTCGATTTCCAATGTAAATTTCAATCACGTTAGCAATTTGAAAAGAGTGGTTAGTTCCTAGCAAAAAGTTTATAATATGACAAAAGTATGGAAATGTTAGTTCTGATACGCTCATAACATCCATTCCCTTTACTTTCAAGACTAAAATAATATGACGTTAACGGATTCTGCTTTCAATGGAAGTAATAATAGAAGGAGACTAAACACGTCTTATGCTGTCAAATTAGTAAGTAGGTAAGTGACTTTTACCTTTAGTATCTCGTTGTACATTTAATAAAAAGGACAAAAGTTATTACGACTTAACTACTTTGTCCTAACCAAAATATTCTATCTCTTTCACACAATTAAAATAAGTTAAATTAGTGCTCAGAATTATCACTACTTCACAACTCGTAGACTTCTGTTATCAGGAAAATAAGAAAGATTTATCTGTAGTATATTGGCATTAAATTTGTAAGTTTTGTTGTGTTATTAAGGCATACATTATAAAAAAAACTTTTTAAAAATAACTAAAATCGTGTATCCATAAAAATCAAAGATACACCCGCCACAATCGTGAGATCTGGCGCTTAGATTCGCAATTCATATTTTTTTATTACTATCGCGCATAAATATTTATAACACATTCTAGAATATTAAGTTGTTTGGTGTCGAAAGCGTGAACTGGCCAAACTAATCGAACAATGGCCACCAGTGACCACTTTCTTGTGGCCGTGAACGAAGGCTACACTAGTGTGTTAGGAGGTCATCCTCAAGATGGACGTCACGTCGAGGCAGCGCTCGAGCCATAGGTGATGAGACCGCGGAGTGAAAGTGAACTTACATCTGATTTTTTATCATCTGACCTCCGCGTCAGGTTTCTAACAACTTAACCAGTTTGTAAATAACAAATCAAAATGTCAATAATAAAGGAGACGTTTCAAAAGTGTTGAATCTTGGAATGCGATTCCTGCTGGTGTATGAATGCGCGAAATTTGTTTTTATTACTGCTAACTTAATAATATAATCGCCTGTGTGGTTTAGTGGTTCAAGTGTTGGACTTGACTGCATTAGGTCCTAGGTTCGAATCCCGAGTGGGGCAACAAAAAGAAAATTTGGTTTTTCCAATTTTCTAAATAAAAAAAATTACTCAGGATTGGACATGTGCCAGGTTGGCGATAGACTTGCCACTTATCACATTGTGGGACTTAATGTCTTCGGCTAGTCATGGATGCACTGATTGTGCCACTGCCTACCTCTTCGGGGATATGGGCGTAAAGAAACTTTCGTTTTTTAAAAATATAATGACTCTTAGGTTCTCTCATGACAGAGAGTGTAGAAAGGGCCGTTGCTTATATATACCTTATATACCTATAATAAACGCCCATATCCCCGAGGAGGTATAACCGGGGCACAACGATAAGCGAAGGTATTTCCCACAATGACTTCAGCATTTTAGAACGATAAAGCTGGTAACGTCTTGGGTTTTAATGTGTTATTTGAATCGGGAATTTATCTAATTTCAAGCGAGTCTGTTTCCATTAAAAATCTGAAAAGTAAATTTTCAATTGCTTGACCCAGGAATCGAAACTAACTTAGTTTCACGATATTACTATTATCTGATATTACTAATAGCCTAATACAATAATCCTTAACTTGCATGATGATGGGTGGTATGATGAGCATACTAATCCAAAATATACTTATTTAGTTAAAAAAAACGATTGAGTTGTAATACTCTCAAAATAACTTCTTAAGCAGGGAGTTCTAATATATCCCTTGCTTAGTTGTAGCAAGCCATTGAAGTGATAAATACCGTATTTAATAAGTTTCTCTAATATCAAAAGTCCATTACCAAGACAGAAGCAGCGATTGCTAGTTTCTGAAGGATTTACAATTGCGTTTGCGTTAAACAACCCAATTACCTGAAATTATTGTCAGCGCTTCTAGCGGATAGATCAAACAGTTAAATAAATCTATACATTAGTATTATCGAAACTCAAAATTATTAGAAAAAATACAGTCGGGCTGCAGGTAGCAGCGTTTACACAGCTTTACAGTGTCGTTCCACAGGGAAAAACATATTTCTATTGAAAAATTAAGAATCTTAAAAACAAAAAGTGCCAAAGAAGTGAGATTGTCAGCTTAAATCTTATTTTAGTGGTAGGTATCATTAATTTATTCACTTGAAAATATTGAATCTTATTTAGTCCTTTAGAAGTGAAGCTTCAAATATTCCACTAAATTATGTTCATATCTACTGACTTTAGAGCAGAAATCCAACGAAATCCGTTCAAACATTCGGTTATTCATTGAATGCTTTTCCGCTTATATCGTCCGAATACCTATATCGGGAAATACATATACCTAAAAACTTTTAGTTCAGGACTCAGACTGACACAACTCCTTCAAATTATTTCTAAACTAAATCAAATACTAATTCAGATTATATTTAACATCTACCCTCATTTTAATGAGACATATCAATTTTGTAAGTTACAACTTGCAGTTCAGGCCTCACACTAAAACATCTCTTTCAAATCAATTATATCTAAACTATATCAAATAATTAATAATTCAGTTTATCCTTAACATCTACCCTATTTTTATTGACATCTACCCATTTTGTCACAGTAACTTTTGGTTTAGTCCTCAGTCTGCAACAACTCCTCCAAATCAATTATAATATCTAAACTACATCAAAAAACTATCCACATCATCCTTGACATCTACCCATTTTGTCATAGTAACTTTTGGTTTAGGCCTCATTCTGCAACAACTCCTCCAAATCAATTATATCTAAAATAAATCAAGTACCTAATTATCCAATACATCCTTGACATCTACCCACATTTTATAGTTACTTATCCATTTTGTCACAGTAAATTTTGTAGGCTACCAGATTACTCCAATTATAAAAATCGGTGTTGTTCCAAATTGATTATGAATGGCCAATCTTCTCTGACACTTGAGAGAGCTCAAGGTAAGTTGCACAATCATTGACACATCGTTAATTAAGTGGCTAACGTTTTGATTAACACACTGTAATTAATGTTTTATTTGAACAACTAGACTTGAAAGACAAGATTGTAATTAATAATGTTTTTAAAACCGACAAAAAACGGAGGTTGTTCTCAATTCGACGCATATATTTATATTTTAGGCCACACATAACTTTATACAATCAGATTATTACAATTCTTTAGACTAGATAGCTACCCCGAAAAATCTTACTGTAAAACTACAAAAATAAAGGATGATTAAATGTTCACTTCCAAATTTTAATAAATGAACACGAATAGCTTTTTACACACAAGTTCAATTTAAATAAGCCTTTTCTTACATTGTATCTTCGAAAGATCTTATCCTCATTCTCCTCATATCCTTATGGAGGTAAGCAAAAGCTTAACTAAGACACCCACGACAAGCAAAAACACTAAGTAACACAATGTGATAGATGGCAAACCTATCGTCAACCGGGCACATATCCAATCCCGGGCAACGTTATTTTTTTAGTTAAATGAAAAAAACACATATCCGTTTTTTGTTGCTCGACCCTGGGATCGAACCCGGGATCTCAAGAATTTAAGTCCGATACGGAAGCGTATGAGACCATACACAGGCGATGTAGCTTTTTAAAAAGATTTTCACTTTGGCTGTGGCATACCTATACATTTTGAGTCGGCAAACAATCAACAACCAAAGATCATTAATTATTAAAAAGTATCTTCACGCCCATATCCCCGAAGAGGTAGGCAGAGGCACAACCAGGGCACCCACGACTAGCCGAAGATACTTACTAAAGTAGTAAAGTAGTAGTAGTAGTAGTAGGCGGACTTAGTAGTCCCAAGTGATAGGTGGCAAGCCTATCGCCAACCGGGTACATATACCTACTATCCCGAGCAATATTTTTTTTTATTACAAAATTGGAAAAATCCAATTTTCTTTTTGTTGCCCGACCCGGGATTCGAACCGGGGACCTCATGCAGTCATGTCCAACAACTGAACCGCTACACCACAGCCTTAACCTTAATTAAAAAAAATACCAATAAAATTAACAAACATGAAATTTCTAGCGCCAACTTACTTAGGTATACATTACATTACTTGAGGAATTTAGTTATTAAGGTTAATAAGAAAGGTTTATAATTTTCTAATTTTCGACGGTTTAATTTTAATGTTAAAAATGTTTCATTTAATATTAAATTAAATAAATAAGTATTATTTTATGCACTTTTATTTGCACATTCACAAATGGTCAAATAAGTTGTGTTATAAAATATTTTTAACAAGCCGATCCGGAGAACCACTAACAGTTTGTATGGATAAAATTGATTGATTGTTGGCAACGTATTAGTCATTAAAAAAATCGGCCACACTACAAAGATGTCAGTCTGTCAGTGTCATGTTCCATTCTGGATGGTAACATAAGGCGTAACATCCCGGCCACAAAACGGCGACGCACCTATAACATTTATAGGGTACTCCTATTTATATCTAAACTTGTATCCACATTTACGGTTGAGCGTATTTGATAGTTAACTCTGAACATTTTTTTTAAAACATGAGTAACGTTTCGTTGGTTTTGGCGATCTACGAATAATTAAACTTTTGGATTACCTTTCGTTGCATTGAATCGGGCATTATTCTATTAAAAAAAATCGTTAACGTATTTGAATGAGAGTTACGAATACGTACACACTTACTAGTGAAAAAACACATGCAACTCTAAATTGAAGACGATTTCGCGTCGAACACTCTGCCTAACACGTAAGAATGCAGCGTACAGATATTAACAAAGCAAAAGAAATATCTGGAGCGGAACCAATAAGTGGAGTAAGATAAGGTTACACTTGAATACATGTAAACTGGCAGTACTATCGGACTGGCTCCAATGAAAGTAATCGAAGAACCTGCATTATTCATAGCCTTGCCGACGTAGGCGAGATTGATGGGCGGGGAACATTGAGCACAACAAGGTGGGATCTAGATTCATCAACATCTCGATTTAAGGAGATTGGTGGTCGCCCGTTGGTCGAAACTCGACCATAATAAATTTTAATATCTTGTTGATAAGAACGCCATCTTTATTTCTCAAAACCAACTACTTTATTTCCAAACTGTATGGTGCGCTATCTGTAATGTTTTTCGTTATCATCAATATATTTGTGTGTGTAAATTTTATGTATTGGTGGTAATGTTTTATTTATAGATTTAATGTATTTTATAAGCATTATTATTGAAAAATATTAGCGTTCTGCACTTCTCCTACACATAAACTATAAGTGTGCCAAATTTTATGCTCCTGCGTACGCGCAATTTCCGTAAAAAGGGGTCCAAAGTTTTGCCATCACGTATTAGTATATAGATTTCCAAACACGAAAACAGTACCTAGACCAAGGCACCAAGTGCAATTCCACATTCACTTTTTTGAGAAACACTTGCACTTTTCCAAAATACACTTTTGCCAACCTATTTAACTTAAACAGCAAAAAGACTACTTCATAGTTTAACTAGTTTTAACTTTATAACCACTGTGTTTAGTAAATAAAAAATAAAGCTTACTCAGAGCTTTACTTTGTTATTTGCTGTAAAAAGTGAAACCGGTTAGCTAATAAGGCTATATACTGTGACTCAAAGTGTTAAATAAAGTGTCATGTGGAAAAGTACAAGTGTTGTTTAAAAATAATATTAAAACAACTTTTAATTTCCTTATGTTAGCCGAGACACGAAGATTGGAGTAGGTACCTACCCCTTGTTGGTCCGGGCTCCTTTGCAGATAATACCATTTGCCTTCCTGCCAGGCAGTTCGTAATATGCTTGCGGCTAACTGTCACTAGCACCGTGACATCTGACTAGATGGTCGAGTTTTGCAGCAACTCGTCCAGATTACCTATTCTTGCCGCCATAACGTCAGTACTTGCAGTTGACGTGTTCCATTTCGGAAGAGAAGATAGCTAGTAAAATTACTTTTGCTCAATTCCTAACATCCCGACCACAGGTTGGCAACGCACCTTTGGTGTCTCTAGACGGCGTAAATTTTTCCAACAGAAAATTCGTCTTCTTGTTTGTCTTCCAATATCATATAAAAATGTACCTTCTACATAGAATTTTATGTATTTAAGTTTACAGAAGTTTCCACACAAGATAACTGTACTATGGGTTTTCATGTTTTTTAAAAGCAAGCAAGCAACTGGATTTTCTAAAGTTAAGAAATACCTGTTGTCTATTGACAAAAAAGTAATTTTGCATTTCCAACCTGTGGCTGAGATTTCAATCGGTAAATTTTCCATTCACAAAACTACTACTATGAGACTGAAGACTACTTCTACCCATGAGAATGAATATAGAAAGTGACTGGAAACTGGACCATTACAAAACACAACATAGCTGTACCAAACCGTAAAAAATATTACGCTTTGGTACGTAAGTAAGTAAGTAAGTAAGTAAGTATCTTCACGCCCATATCCCCGAAGAGGAAGGCAGAGGCACAACCAGGGCACCCACGACTAGCCGAAGACACTAAGCCCCATAATGTGATAGGTGGCAAGCCTATCGCCAATCGGGCACATTTCCAATCCCGACCAACATTTTTTTTATTAGAAAATTAGAAAAATCCAATTATCTTTTTGTTGGCCGACCCGGGATTCGAACCCGAGACCTCATGCAGTCAAGTCCAACACCCGGACCGCTAGACCACAGAGGCGATACGCTTTGGTACAGCTTAATAAGCACACGGCTCTCATTACGGTAACAGAAAACCATAGGCTATGGACTCTAGATAGGTACGTTGTGGCCAAGTTAAAAGCTAGCCTACCCTCCAGATCATGAGACTGTCAGGCAGCAGGAATAGATAATACAGTAGATCCCTACCTGGACTAGTTGCAGCATGGCACTCTTCCAGCAGTGGTGTTGGTAAAGAAACATCTAACCTCTGCACGTCTTTAACGAGCTGCCCGACAATCTACAGATGACTCCGACCAACACGGAAAAAACCAGCAAGCTTGAAGTACCGAAACATTCAAAACAATTTCTATAGACATCCAGCTCGAACAATGCGTGAGTAAAGATACCAACTTCAATACCATTACGTATGAACCGGAAACAGCAGCCGGATCTATCGATAAAGTTATATCAGCCACTTACACTGACCCCAATTATTTTGTAATTGACATTCTGTGTCTCCGCTCGCACCCCGCTTCCGTCTACCGACTACTCTCGTTTGTTGCATTGTTTTTGTAGACAATGGATACTTTGATATAATTTATGTTAAAAGCCTGTACATTTGGATGCGCCATTTAAATGAAGCTTTATAGTGTGTACTCTTCACTTTTAATAAAAAGTAGCTGAGACGATACCTTATACCTTATACTATGCTTATACCTTACCTTATACTAGGCTTATACGAACCTGCTCCTGACAATATCTGACACCACTAAAAAAAGAAAAAGCAAAATTGGTCCTTTCGTAATGCAAACCAAGGGAAATGTAGATTTTTTGAGAATATGAAATATGGATTCATTTTTGTATAAAAATGTACTACTACTACCAACATGTTTGGCATGGACGGAAAATAAGTTCTATCATGCTTAGGTGTGTAGGTTAATATAGTCAGTATTTACATCCTTAGGTTGGCAACGCACAAATAATTAATTAACGTCGATAGGCAACTATCTATCATCACCTTATTATTATTATTCTTTTACTATGAATAATTCTTATTCTGCTTAACCGCCTCGGTATCCGAGGTGTTAGCGAACATAATTTATTTCGGTATATAACTAAATATTTCTATGTTTCGTTGATAAACACTCATAGCACAAGCAATCTGTGCCATTTGTCCTGGGATATCCGTTTATCTATAAAAACAGCGTATATACCCGAAAACATAACCCTCTCTTTGTAGTCGGATAAAAACTACAAACATAAAGTGAACAAACCGTATGTAACAACATGTAACATTATCTGATTAGCACAAATTAAACTGTACAGTTAATTGGACCGGTTGGTGGGGAAAGTTGGGATGGTGTGTACCTACCGATTGGTGTACCGGTTTATAGTCTTATGTCTACGAATAATTAAGGCTAGCCTTATCTGTACGAGGGAAACACACCGGAAGTCGTGCTCGACACCATTTTATCGGTAGGCAAACGAGACGGATTGTCTGATGGTGTAAACGCGGCGCTTATAGACACCAACCGTCTATTAAAAAATATCTA
This sequence comes from Calephelis nemesis, assembly GCA_002245505.1. NCBI lineage: Eukaryota > Metazoa > Arthropoda > Insecta > Lepidoptera > Riodinidae > Calephelis > Calephelis nemesis. The sequence continues at coordinate 39,684 of NJDD01001353.1, forward strand.
ATGATAAGACTAAGATTGTTGTTTATAGGCGCCGCGTATTTACCATCACCAACCGTCCTAGTTTTTTAATATAACGGTTAAAGTACACCAAGGTTTAAGTTGATATTATAGTTTGTAAGTAGGTACATATTACACATAAACCTGACGTATTTTAGTATAGGTATATGTTTATTTATAAGGCGGTAAAGCTAATCTGTAGCTGGGGTGGTTAGTCTCTAGCTTTAATTTTAAAACAGCGTGATATCTAAAATCAAAACATCATAGAGGCGAATACGTAACCCATATCCGCCATAAAAATATTTAGTCGTCTGTTTAACTAAACTCTGTTTAAAATTGACATCCAACCAATAACACCACACACGTTGATGAAGTGTCAGCATGGTATTGGTTAAAATTCCAATTTCAGACACTGTTTAGTAAAACGCGTTTTTAACAAGAGCTTATCTTTTTGTAGATAGACGGTATAATTCTAAACGGATGGTGATTTTCGCGGTCAATACTCTACCTAACACAGAAGAATACGGCGTGAAGGCATAAACAAAGCAAAGAAATATCTGGAGCTTAACCAATAAATGGAGTAAGATAAGGTTACACATACTATTATATCTTCAGTGCTCGACACTGTCATATTGCGGTATGGAGGGTCAGTTAGCTTTGAAACTTTCTCACATAGAACGCTTCACACTTGACCCTGGTTTTAGCACATCACCATCTTGGATGGCGACGCCTATTACTATTGCTTACAGTGAGGTGATCGGTCTACTTGTATCGGGCAATAAAAAGAAAATTGGGGTTTTCCAATTTTCTAATAAAAAAAGTTATATGTGCCTGGATATGTGCCTGGTTGTCGATAGACTTGCCACCTATCCCTTTGTGAGACTTAGTGTCTTCGGCTAGTCGTAGGTGTCCCGGTTGTGCCTCTGCCTACCTCTCCTGCGTATATATATAGGCGTGAAGATACTTTAACAAAAAAACACAATGGTAAGCTCTTTACCATTGACCCAATTCTCTCAACCTGCAGGTGGTAACCCTATCCATAAGAGGACATCCGTGTTGGAAATACTCGTAAATATAAACATTACATTTATAAATCAAATGGAAAAAGTATCCAATTTCTTATTCAATAAGCGAGCTACAAAGTCCTGCTGGCCTACTACCTGTGTACAGAATACTAAACAAACTTGAACTCACTCCAAATAATATATGTCAACGGGCATTTGTTTTTTATTACGAACGAATGAATTATACAAAATAATAAGAAAACATAAAATAGTACATGTAGTACTACTATTTAAATTATGCGCTCTACTCTTTTTACACTTTATATTTTTATTTTTCAATTGGCTGACCTAATCTTAATTTAAGTGAAATGATTAATTAAGTGTAATAACAACTCTATATAGATAGAGAGATAGAGATATCTTTAAAATACATTCGGATTTCCGAAGCTTTACGAATATAGCCGAAGCGCATACCTAATTTAAATAGTACTACTGTAGCTTGATAGAAGAAGGCGATACTTTGCGGAATTCCATACTTAAATCTAAATAAAATTATTGAACTTCTATTTATATCAGAGTATATAATTTCTTTGTTAATAATTTTAGGATATAACTAATGGTGGTAATCCTGCAGTGCATTTAGTAAATTAATTTAAGTTATCTTTATCTTTTTCCAACGCAACTGAATAGAAAGAGACGAAACACGTCTACGCTGACACTTGACACTTACTTACTTATTTTTGTTCCAGAGCTTACTTTCTAATATATATAATAATAATTTACAATGTAAGTAAATTTATTTTTATTTTATAGTGCAGATGACATTATAAATCATCATTAACCCAATTAAAAATATCACGCTGGTAATAGAAGACTTTCAAGGTTCGGTCCAAATAAATATTCATTAGTTAAGGTTCAAATCGTAATTGAGTTTGCGCAAGTATAAAGTGGAGCGACGTTATAGAAAATACAAATTAGTTATACGATAACAAAAATAAAAAATAAAATAAACAAAATCGATAAGGAATTCAAAATTTCAACATGGATTTGAAAGCACACAATTCAAACGGTTAGCCGTTAGAGCCTTTCTCCAAATCCTGTCAGTCATATTACACCTAGACACAAGTTATGGCCAATATTATCTACCTAGTTGGATGATATTTGCTATCATTTGATTGGAAAAATAACAGCCAATATATTTTAAAGGTGAGATAGATATACGAGCCTTTTGAATGCGCGCCAAGACCTTAAATATTTGTCGCCAAACCGAAGCTGAACATTGACAAGCACTGACTCATGGGGCAGGAAAAGGTAAGGTGGTACCAAACCTAGCGAGCCTTGCAGGAGTCTACCAACTCATCGACGAATACTTCTAAAAAACTACTTGTACTAGAGAAATAATCCAGAAGCTAAATAACTAGAAAATTAGCTATTAGCGGGCGATTAATATTATAAAATATTATAAATGTGAAGTTTGTCTGTCTGTTACAATTTTACAGATAAATTACTGGACAGATTTTAATCAAATTTTATACGCACAGTCAAAGACCTGAGTTCAGACATAGGATATTTTATTTCAAACCCCAACCCCCAAATAACTATAATGGGGGATAAAAATTTGCTTGAAAATAATATTGAAGCTAACCAAAGCTGCTATCTGAAGTAATTATCCTAGGCCGACGAAGCAGCGGACAAAGAGCTAGTAATAAAATAAACAACATATTACTTAAATAAATTAACACAAAAATCACTGATCAAACATAGCACTGTTTATCGAAAATTACATAACCCGTAGTACCAGAATAAATCCGAATCGACTTTTTGGACAAGAAATTCACTTACAGCTTTCACTTTGCAATTTAAAAGCATTTTGCTTATGTCATGAATATCTCGATATTGAACAATGGTGATAACATTCGCATAACGTAACGTACGTAATAAAGACTTCAAGTCACAATAAAAGTGCAAAAACATTGTAGATCGGAAGGGCACCAACGGAGAACGTACTTTTTCGAGTTAGTCAACCGGAACGAAAACTGACATGATTACAGATTACAGGCCCATGCCAAAAATAGTAAAAACGTGTATAGGACGATATGAGAGCATAATATAGTAAGATTCAGCACTAGGCCGTCACCTGTAAGCTGTCCAACTGAGTGCAGGTGATAATTCAAAAGTGCAGGTAGAGTGAGTCCATTTTGGACATTTGTTTTTGTATGGCATTGTTATCATTGGATTAGAAGTTCTATTGACAAGATATGCTTGTTGTAGTAATATCATTATCTATACATATTATTTTCGCCGTGTTGGTCCGGGCTTCTTTGTAGAATAGACCATCTGCCTTCCTTGCCAGGCAGCTCGTTAAAGGCGAGCATAGGCTCGCCGTCACTAACACCGTGACATCTTACTAGGTGGTAGAGTTTAGCAGCGACTCGCCCGGATTGGTACCACCTTACTTATTCCTGCCGCCATAACATCATGATGTGTTCCAGTTTGGAGAGTAAGGTAGCCGGTAAACTTATTTTTGCTCGAGGCCTAACATCCCGGCCTTAGGTTGGCAACGCACCATTACCACCTTTGGTGTCTCTAAGCGGCGTGAATTTCTCACCACCAGGAAATCGTCTGCTTGTTTGCCTTCCAATATCATAAAAAAAAGAACAGTTTTCTCCTTCCTCAAAAAAGTTCCCCAAAGTAAGGACCGTGGCTACAATTTGACTCCACGTTGTGCAGTCATAAGCTGCGTGATTTGTTTACTGTCTAATTAGCCTACACCTACTAATACATCTGCTTACAGACAGCAAAATCTGTAACAGTGTTTGAAGTCTAGTATCTTATATAATATTCGTCTATGCCTGAACGCCTTAATTAGCGACGGTAAATTTTCAACCTAGTATTCGATTAGGTACGTGTATCGATGGTGACCGCCCGGTGTATATCCAGCTCATCAACCTTCACTCAATGTAAATGACCGTTAACGTTTAAATACTTTGAGCAATAAAGTTATCTATAAGATCAGTTTACTATGACTCTTATGACTCTTAGGTGGTAAAGCTGACGTTATTACACATTTGTTATCAGATTACACATTTCTGTGGCATAAATCATTCTTTGTCTTCGTCCTCTGCCATTCAAGAAGTATGTAGGTTTTACCAACAACAAGCCTACCAGAATTACCGGAAGCTTACCGGAATTAGAGTAATTTTCTAAAAATAGTATTGTAAAGACAAAATGTTTAAATTACTTAAACCTAAAATAGTTAATAGTCCTTTCTTGTTAGATTTAAATAAAGGAACCTACGACTTTCTTGTAGATACGCTTATACGCCCTAACCGTCTTACCGCCAAAAAGTTTCTACATGCGTTTTACTAAACAGTTTCTAAAATGGGATCCTCAACCAATGACATGCGGACACGTCCACGCGTATCATATAATTGGTTAGTATGTCAATTTTAAACAGAGTTTTGCTAAAAAGGCGTCTAAATAAATGTATTTTTTTATTCATTCTCGTTGTAATTTTCATGAAATTTGGACATTCGAGATAGTTTTTAAACACAGTAGGTCATTGTCAGTGGACTCTGATGACCTGTAATACAGGTTTCTTAAGGAACCTACTTCAGTCATCAGTCTTTCACAATTTGGTTCTGTCACTAGTACGTTTTTTACTTATAGTATTCTTTTTATTTCTAATTTTTTTTAACATTCTTTAACTTGTGTTTTTATTTGAAGCCAACTGTAAAAGGACACTACCAATAAACAGTAAACCACAATTTAATTTCAAATGTGTTTTAGAGATATGACTATGTTGCGTTTTTTGATTTCCTATAAAGGGGCCTTTAATTGATGTATGATGCTCTATCACGTTCAAATGCGATTCCGAAAGCACTTCTTGCAACATACGCCACCTTTGTGCAACCAGTCACCCATCTGTTACCAAACAACCACGGCTTGGCAACTTTCAAGAAAAGCGTATAATCTTTCCCTAAAAGTTGGAAATCTGCAAAACCTATTTAGGGTTACTCTTGAAGCTCGATTCATGCAATATTGAAAATTGGAATCGAATATCTCATTTTAGGTACTCTTGAATACAATACTTGTGAATTATTGTGAATTATACACATTGAGTTAATAGTAAATAATGAATTGTTTTATCAAATTGGTTGAATTTATTTGTAATTAAATGTGAATAATCTGCTAGAAGCGTGTTCAAAAGTACCGAAGTTGATATATACTATTTCGATTTCCAATTCGCATAATATCAAAACTCAAGAGTAACCCTACTGATGTTATTGAGCGGCGTTGATCACCAGCCATCAGGTTACCCATCTTAACTTGTACTCGTATATGCCGTCTTTATGTTTGAAAAATCCTAACTTAACAAAATCCTAACAATTTCGTCAGCAATAAATTATTATTTGAATAGAAGAATACTAACTTGGCTTTTATTTTGCTGTCCAGATAAAATTTCTGCAGACCAATGTATTACTTACATGATTAGTAAAATTATAGCTAAAATATCAATGACAGCGTTTTACAAAAAAATATTTTTATATGTTGGATTAACAAGTATTTTATATAAATACTAATGTAATAATTATATGAAATTTAATATAAATTACAATACACGTTAATATTGCAATCCGTGTGAAGATTTCTGTGAGAATTCAACTTATTATGTGAATATTCAAGAACTTAAAAACAGCGTTATCATAAAAAAAAATTGAAGCTGCTTGTTCGTCACCAGCGTCACCGATAACAAGATTTTTTTTGAGATACGCCGTAACAGCAATTAAGTATATTTTTTTATTGTATTGTTTTATGTTCATTATTCTATTTTAAAATTGCCATTCCAGCATTCTTCATTCCTCCTTCATTCTTCCTTCATTTAATAAATGTCCTTGAACAAATTTCAGAAATATAATCTAACCCTAAAGTAAGTATATTTTATGCTTGTGTTAAGGTTCAACCACATTCATCATCATCATCAGCCAGAGGACGTCCACTGCTGAACAAGAGCGCCACAAGTCACGGTCACCAGCCGCTTGTAACCAGATCATTAGTCCAACCACAATTACACACAGAAATAATTTAATACATACTGTGTGATATGTTTATCACACAAATGCCTGCCCCCGTCGGGAATCGAAACCGAAGCTCGCGCTTCGTCAGTGGACTTAGGCTTCTCGAGAAACCCTCGGCTAACGAAGCTGTCACAAAATAACAAATCGTAAAATATTTTCAATATTAGCAGTGTGTATGAGAAGAAATCAAATGTCTATTATTATATATTATGTATAGCCATTAACGAACGTTTAATTTTTACATAGATAAATTATAAAAGATAGATCGGTGTGCACAAATCTAATATATTTTAAAGTAAAATTTAACATATAAATAACTTAACATCCTACATACTACTTAAATATTATAATATATGGTATGAAATATACATATAAACCTTCCTATTTAATCACTTTATCTAATAAATAAAAACGCATCAAAATCCGTTGCGTTGTTTTAAAGATTTAAGAATACAAACGGACATAGTGACAGAGGCAGCGATTTTATTTTATAAGTTTATATGTTTGTTGTTCCTTCATGCAAAAACTGTTAAACCGATTTTCATGGCTATACACGTAGAGGGTGACTTGGATTAACACATAGGACAGTTTTTATATCGAAAAAATGTTCTTGTGGGGCCATTAACCACGCGGGCAACGCCGCGAGAAACAGCTGCTATTAATAACAATTATATTCCAGAAAAACAATAAATATTTTAACCCATGAGTTTAGGTCAAGTACACACAATTTGGGATCGATTCCCAACAGGGGCAGATGTTTGTGTAACTTTAAAGATATATAAATTTCTGATTCTATTCATAAATGTTTATTTGTAAAAAAAAACAGCAGGCATAGCCTAGATTGTTATTAAGATATTTACAGTCCAATATATATTAGGTACAATTACACAACAATTTGCCGAAATATTTTAATTACAAACACTGGAGTCAAATTAAGGTTACATTTTATCTGTACTGTATATCTATTTATTGGGCTAAAGTATGCACAAGGCTCATACTTTCAGATTACAGTTACAATCCTTGACAGTTCGTCTAATAAAATGCTGCTTATAATTAAAAAGCCTATTCTAAGCTTTATATAGTCTACGCCAATACGATTTAAAATTTTAAATACTGTGGCGGTAATTTTAGTGCTCACTGAAGTTATTTTAGTTTAAATGAATGCTTTCTTTTTCCAGTGAAATAAAAACAAAAGAGACAGAACATTTTTATTTTAGCATTTGCCCTGTGCTTGGGTTAAATTTCAAAAAGAGAAAAAATTTCGCCCTAGACAGAATTTGAGAATACCTTGAGAGAAATAAAAGTTATGGCCATTATAAATGTGAATTTCATATGTAACGATGAACTCTTTAGTAGATACTCAGAACTGTGTATCTACAGGACATAACTATCCGCGTTAACGGTAAAGAAAGGAATTAAAAAATTCGCAACGAGACTTGAATCCTCAGTAGCGCAAATAGTTAGAGCTTTCGTCGGCTTGAGACGAAAGGTTACAGGTTTAAATCCTGTCTCGGGCAAAAAAAATCTTTTTTTAAATTTATAGAAATTGAACAATTAAGACATGTCAGATTAGACTGGTCATGACAACTTACGACGGTTTCAACCATCGTTTTCCGAGGTATGGATTAAACGTCTGTGGAAATATCGTGTGCAAAATAATCTGACAGCACTACACGTATTTTGTCTTTTTCTTCTACTTACGTTGAAAGAAGATAGCGATGAAACACAATAAATTTCGTAAGTGCGTCGGTGAATTACTTCTGCTATCACTTTGATAGAGTTAGGCACACAAGCAGGCAAATTTCTTGATAGTATATACACTACTTATCTGTATTCTTAAGTAAAATATCGTAATATATAATCGTAAAATGATAATATTCACGTGCATTTAGAATAGTATTTTAAAAATGAAAGCGTATTGATGCTAAGGAAATAAAGCGTAGAGTAGATTTCCACTCTACCCAGGTTCGGCCCTAACAATGAGGCTCGGGTGTTCAGCCTTTTCCTTAAGTAATTTCACCAGCTAGGCGCTCTATCCTGCCATTTTTCTAATTAAACCTATATTTACTGTTAGTTTTAAACCATTAGAAGTGGATGAATGTGTAGTTGAATGGACTGTGAATGTGGCCACATCTATTCCACAATTTTCTAAAATACTTTTTACCTATCTAATAAGTGTCTGAGTGGATACTGGTTTATATGGTTTTTATAACTACCTTATCCTCCAGATCGGAACACGCAACTAACAGGAACTAATTTAGGTTAGTTCTCGCATTTTTCTGCTTCATTTTAATGATGTCTACATCATCGTTTAGGTATTTCGGATACAGAATTTAGCGTCTTTAAAAATTTTACCTTTATTACCACTAAAAATTTAAAGACGTGTTTTACAAAACACTATCTAAACTTGGATGCACATCCAATAACATGGTGCCACGTTCTCCACGTGTAACTTGTTATTGGTTAAACAGTTGTTTAATTGAACAGGCGTCTAATATTTGCTGTGGTAACGTCTGAACTCTACACATCATCATCATCATCATCATCATTTCAGCCATAGGACGTCCACTGCTGAACATAGGCCTCCCCCGTTGACTTCCACTTCGACGGGATGGAAGCGGCCTGCATCCAGCGAGACCCCGCGACCCTCACAAGGTCGTCTGTCCATCTCGTGGGTGGCCGTCCTATGCTTCGCTTGCCGGTACATGGTCTCCACTCGAGAACTTTACTGCCCCAACGGCCATCAGTTCTCCGCGCTATGTGCCCCGCCCACTGCCACTTCAGCTTGCTAACCCGGCTGGATATGTCGGTGACTTTCGTTCGCCTGCGGATCTCCTCATTTCTGAATCGATCTCGCAGGGAAATCCCGAGCATAGCCCGCTCCATAGCTCGCTGTGCAACCTTGAGCTTGTTTATCAGGCCCACAGTAAGAGACCACGTCTCGGTGCCGTAGGTCATCACTGGTAACACACACTGGTTGGTGGAACTCTACACACAGTTTATAAAATAACAAAACTGCTATGTCATTTAGAAAAGCCCATAATTAAATTTATGTAATATATACAGAACATTCTAATTTGTTTTTTGCTTATAGTAGTAAACACACAAGGTAGTGTGTTGCGGACCGCTGAAGCAAAACATCCATTCCTCATAATTGTCACGACGTCGTTTTATTATTACCTCACCGTTCCACTCATCATACTTAGTGCTGCTTCCGCATCTCTTGTTTTAATGTAGCAATACTTACCAGGACAATATAAAACATATATTTGTTTTAGCACTTGCCCTGTGCTAGGGTTAAATTTCTATAAATTTTAAAAAGAAACTCAGAAAGAAAAGGTACTCAGAAGACATCTCTACAAGACATAACTACCCGCGTTAACACATAAGAAAAGAATTAAAAAGTTCGATACGCGACTTGAATCCTGAGTAGCTCAAATGGTTGGAGCATTCGTCGACTTGAGACAAAAGGTTACTGGTTCAAACCCAATATGGGTCGAATTTTTTTCTTAAAAATTTATAGAAATAAAAAATATAGATTGCTCGGCAAGATATGGGGAAAACTATTATACAGCAAAAGCTAAACCCCGAGATTGAAAATACACATCTACCGTCACTATTGTCTAAAGGGCGACGTGTGACTTGTCATCTGGAAAGCCAAAAAGAATATGTAACGAACATGTTTTTCTTGTGACAGATAGACAACAAGCACACGCTCTACTGATTGTAAGAGACCACCATGACCTATAGACACGTTAAAGGCGTGACGCTGTCCTGTTAACGAGATGTTAAGTGTAATGTGCAATGTGTAAAGTCACTAAGTCTGGTCATTTTCAAGTTTTGGCAGTTTTGGCGCCAACGAGAGAAAATATGGTTGAAGTTTTTTCATAACTATTGAATTTCGTGTTTATATTAAATGACATTAGTCAATTTTGGTGGCATTTTGTACAATTTTGTTCAGTGAAAGTGCACAAATGAAATAATCAAAAAGAAATTAGCGTTTCGTGTATTTCCTCGTTGCTGCCAAATTTCACTATATTAGCTTGAGTAATGAGGCCACCGCTTTAGCCAAGACATGACTTATTGAATTACGACTTATGACTAATTATAATTGAATCCCGATTTTGGTGAATTTGATGCAAATTTCTACTTGAGTAATGGCAAAATGCTAAAGCGAATGCCAAAACCAAAAGAAAGTGTCTGGTCATCTGTTTTTTCATCACTAGCTTGAGTAACTTATCCTCCTTTACACCGGCTAGGAGTGGTTATTTTTATTCTTATTAGGTAAGTTCTATAAGTGCCAATAATATTACTGTACCAAAAAAAAATGTAAACATTAGCAGAACTGATAAAGGTCACCAGCGGAGGTGAACGGGAGCAGTTATGGATCAAACAATCGCATCAATCAAAAGGAAGACGGACGCCCGCAGTTTCGTACAGTCGAAAGTAAAAGTGTCTCGAAATTTACTTCATTTTTTTTATATAAAGAACATAATATTACTTCGTTTTTTTCCTTTTGTGTCATCTTAAAGCAGAATTATTTCAATACAGCACGGATTCGTTATTAAACTTTTTTTCTTAAATTTACTGAGAACTGCAAAAGCAATCGAGAAGGAAAAGTTTTTTTATGTATACACACGTGAATGGCTGGTACGATTTCGCTAACCCTTTTTTGTTTGTTCTAAGTAAGAAAACAAATTATAAGTTTAGCGCAATATTAGAAAACTTAACGACAGCAACAATTTTACATAACTGTCAGTTGATTTACACATCTGTCAGTACGTAAGACAGAACAACGTCTGACGTGTCAGCTAGACGGATTATAAAAAATATATTTTATGAATAAGGATAAATTTGCATTTAACTATTGAAGTTGGTATTTTTTAAAAATAGGTGTATAAATAGTCCATACATCTGATTAAGTATTCAACAATCAATCAATGTGCTACAACAGATCAGCAGATTTAGATAATCCAGGTTTAAAACTAAGTTTCTTGTCTAAGCCTTTCCTTCATGATTTTGTGTACGAACGAAATTATTAATGACTAGTTGTTTCTCGCGGCGTTGTCTATGCAGCTCTTTGGGTGGGGGCTTTGTCCAGCAGTAGAAATCCTCCGGCTGATAATGATGATGATGATTATTATCTCCCTTGGATATACACAGCAATAAGATCATCTCAGGTGTATTGACAACTTTTCAAGAAAAAATACGAAATTTTTCTTAAAAACATAAAACGTTATTTCATTCCTAAATTTATTTATGGGAATGAAAACATAATACAGAACTATTTCGTTTCAAACCAATCTCTACACGTACAAATGTAATAGAAGAGACCCATTTGCCAACATTCCCTAGACAGAAATACCCATTAATTTCATTAAAACCCGTTTCCAACAACGACAGTAACATCAATAACACAATCACCGTTGACGTTCTGTGTGTAACTGTACCGTAAATTATCGGAGCCGACTTGTTGGTTAAACAAGTTATTGAAAGCACATCGCGGGTTTCATTGTTAATCCTAAATCATAGTCGAAATCGAGATTAAAATATCCTACAACTAGCTGTTCTGGCGAACTTCGTTCCACCCATTCAGTTTGTATGGGAAAAATAATTTGTTGTTTTTCCCATTTTCCCTGCAATTGTCCAAGTTTATCTCTTCATAATAATCCTTGTCCTGGGAACAACTAACACAATACAAAAAGAATTAGCCAAATCGGTCCAGTCGTTTGGAAGTTATGCGCTTAACAACTTTATCCATTCATTTTTATATTATACAATAGATATCAGATTGAATCGTATAAAACTACTATTTATGATCTAGCAATAATAGTATATTACATACCGAGGGCAGTAAAATAACAGTAAATTAAGAAAAGGCTTAGACCACAGGTTTGTCGTTAGCCGAGGCCGACAAATATACTGCCCGAGGTATGATTACTAATATAAGTGGGCCATAATATGGCGATGTCCCAGTAACATCTACAGAGTCTATAACTGACGATTGTTCGTTGGAGAGAGCAGCCTGCTTGGTCGCAATTTTACTACATAAAAAATACCACCTTCCGGTTGTATCGAGTAGAAAGCAGTTTAGGAAAGGAAAGAAAACAAAAAATGTGATTAAAATCAAATACTAAAATATAATCCGAGGTTTTCTGTTATATACTGCTCGTTTCCGGCTGTAACGAACAGAAAAACTGTAAACCTACCTAAACGTCAAGATGTGGTAAAACAACAAATGTGATCAAAATCAAATACCAAAATGTAATCAGAGGTTTTCTGTTCTATTGGTAATTTTAGGCTGCAGCAAGCAGTAAAACAGTATACCTACTTACACGTCAAAGTAAAACAAAAAATGTGATCAAAATGTTATACCAGAACGATATCCGAGGCTTGACCAATAGAACAGGTCATTTTTGCCTGTATCCAGCAAAAACGTACTATACTTACACGCCAATATGTGATAAAACAAAAATTGTGATCAAATAAATCACATTCCAAAATATAATGCGAGGCCCACTGTTCATTTGGTAATTTCTGACTGTATCGAGCAAAATGTATGTACTATCTGGCTGTACGCTGTATATTTACAAGCTAAAATGTAATAAAACAAAAAATGTGATAAAAATCACATGCCAAAATTTAATTCCAAGCTTACTGCTTCATTAATTAAAACCCGGAATCCAGATCAAATTTCGTTGTCGCCTCGACCAACTATTACATACGATCTAACCCTTTTCTTATTTTACGCCTAGGAATTTCGCATACTATTTCATTCTCTCACATACATCATAAAGTAATTATATTACATGTCGCCAACATTCTTGACTTATAAACTCAATGGCCATGTAGAAAACTTTAGAAAGCGGTCACTTGTGAAGATTTACCTCCAAGATAAAGTTGCAACGAAAGGAGGATGACGTACGGTCGCTTTGTCGGACATTATTTATTGGGATGTATATCTTGATTAGTGTTTTTTTAATTGCCACTGGTTTTTATAATACCCGGTTGACATTTGCCATGTTATGAAATGATGATTAATATTTTTTAAAGATAGCAAAAAGTGAATCTGAAATTGAAAGCAGACGGATTTCCTGGTAGTAATAAATACACGACGAGCAAGCAATAGTAGAGGAGCACAAAAGGAGATTTGAAAAGTTAAGGACGACACGATGTCGCCTCTTACGAGTTGCAAGAGAAGTGTTTCATCAAATGTAGGCCATATTAGACGAAACTCGCATTTTTGTAGGTACATCCCCCTTCTAAATAACGAGGCAGATATTTAAAGAATTTTACCGTCACGTAAATATTTCTTTCAAAAGATGTACAAGGTACACATTCCAATTAAAATTTCATATCTGTATAATTTTAAGGCAATACTTCCAAACCAAGTTGATACAAATTTAAATCTTAATTCAACATTCGCGACTGCGCAACAGTTCCCTCCCGGTTTTTTCTTTCACCTTCCATCTTCCTGCTTCTAGAGTGTCAGTGAGCGCCATTGTTGTGTTGCTGGCTAAAGGGTTAGGAATCCGGTACTCACGCGGCTTTAGGCCCTACCATAAAATACGCACCAGTAACGTTCATGTTTTATAGACAACGGTTTTCTTTTACCAGTCATTTACCTGTCAATCAGACACAAAAAAATCTTCACATAAATAATACGAAATGTATGTTATGGTAGTTCTAATCAGTCAAAGCTGTGGATAAAAACTAATATCGAAATAATAAAGCAGATCCATGGCTCCGATCCTTAAGAAATTAATCCTGGCTTATACGAGCTATTTACGGGCAAACTAATCCCCGGCTTAACACTAGGCGTCCGTTCAGAACATAAAAAGTATGATATACAAATAGAAACACATAAAAGCGTAAAAGAGCGCTGTTTGTACGTTGAAGATAATACAGAAATAATAACTATGATAGGGTATTCTCCAGGATTGATAATAAAAAACATAATTTTATTTTTAAGTTTTTTCATAAGTTAGCCCAGCACAATTACCCGTAACTTATACGATCAAAAGCAATGAGTTTATCAAAAGAACATAGCCCCATGTTTTAAGTAATGCTATTTGACTAGTTAGTCATAAAGCATTACTTAAAACATGGGGTTATTACATACAAATTTGTAGCCGACTTCGGAAGGGCATCTTCATTACATAGTGTAAAACAAAGTCGCTATCTGCTGTCTCTCCCTATGTATGTTTAAATCTTTAAAACTACCCAACGGATGTCGATGTGTTTATTTAATAGATAGTGATTCCAGAGGAAGGTTTATCTATATATTAATACGTGATGCCAAAACTTTGGACCCCTTTTTACGAAAATTGTGCGAACGCAGGAGCATAAAATTTGGCACACTTATAGTTTATGTGTAGGAGAAGTGCAGAACGCTAATGTTTTTCAATAATAATGCTTATAAAGTACAATAAATCAATAAATAAAACATTACCCAGTACCCACACTATCATGCATTTGACACACACAAACAAATATATTGATGATAACGATACAAGATCACAGATGGCGCACCATACTGTTTGGAAACAAAGTAGTTGGTCTTGAGAAATGAAGATGGAGTTCTTATCAACAATATATTAAAATTTATTATGGTCGAATTTCGACCAACAAGCGACCACTAGTATGTATAATAACAGTCTTCACATAATAACAGTCACACGGTCTTCGAGTGGCGCTTAAAAATACATAAGAAAAGTTCGATGAGCCTTGATAGTTACGTGTATACTTGCAGTACAATTTTATTAACCTGTACATATATTTGACAATGCAGTCTTCCTCTCATTGTTCATGTGTTTCGGCCTTCATCTGTTGTTTCCAAATCAGTTTAATGCAAAATCTTCCAAATAATGGCTATCAGTCGTTTTTCGCGACTTATTTAGCCAATGTCAGGTATAGGACCACCACTCAGTTTGTTTTTTAGTTTGACTAATGCAACATCTTCTTATCTATGCTAATGACATAATGCCAAAGCATGTTTGTTTGTCTGTCTTTATTTCAGGTTGCAATGAAGCGAAGGGTATAATTTTAAAGAAAAGATAATGAAGGCTGGAAAGTAACATAAATTATTTTTTATGTTACTTTGGTCTTATGTATGCTTCTCCTGTTGTTTAAATTATAAAAGGTTTCACGAAAATAACCTACAATAATAATAATAAAAGCTGTTCCTTTCGGATTGATTTTCTCAAAAAAATCATTGTTTGAGAATATACATCAAAATTAGTTCCATTTTGATGTATATTCGGAATATAATATATACTACATATATAAATATATATTCGAATAGATAGCAAAGTTGCTATCGTGCAATGCCAATGTGAGACTAACATGTTTAACAGTTTCAGCAATAAACATAGACTAAGGTACTTTAATGTTTAATTTAATTTACAATACAGTGCGGTCCTTACTATGATGTCTAACTAATGTTAAACATTGAAATATTTTAGCCTATGTTTCTTAACAATGGAGTATTGTTTAAATTTTTTAAAACATTTAAAAATTGTCCATAAATCCCGACCAAACCTGCATGCAATGTTAAAAAAGAACATTTCCATCAAGTCAGCTTGCAAACGAGAAAATCCGCATCAAAATCAGCCCATCTGTCATGCCGCAGACAAACACACACAGCCACGTCAAACTTATAACCTCCCTCTTTTTCCGTCGGAGGTTAAAAAGAGGATCCAAGTGGCATATCCTACTTTCCCAATAACACGATAATGGTGAGCATTAGGGTCATGGCAAGCGAAGATAAGGGCGGTGGTACCAATACGGGTAAGTAGGTATACAGAATTTTATCACCACGTAACGGTTTCGATATGGAGAACAAGTTTTTTATTACTAATGCTAACAACTTGGCAGATTTGTCAAAGAGAAACTACCGCCTACTAAAGCCTGGTTTTTTTTTTAAATAAAAACATAGTTGTCAGGGGTTAGATAAATGTCCGAGTAGTGATACGTTTGCCATCTATCACATTTTGGGACAACGTACTGTCGGCTAATTGTGGGTACGGTGGCTAGTGTGCGGGCGTGATACTTATCAATTCACTTAAGTAAGGAACCGTTACTTACCCAAGTAAGCAATTATTTTTAAGTATTATGATAACATGAGTAAAAATTTCACATACGCTTATCTCGTACGAGCAACTTGGTAATCGGTCTATAATATTTGAATAACCCTGCCACGGTAACAGCACAGGAATTAGCAAAAAGCGATCAAAACGCAATAGATTGCTATAAGTAAGTTTCATATGCAATCGCATATTTTTGCTTATTGAATAATATCAACTTAAAAAAAAACAACTTCACGCCCATATCCCCGGAGGTATAGGCAGAGGCACAACCAGAGTACCCGCGACTAGCCGAAGACACTAAGTCCCACAATGTGATAGGTGGCAAGCCTACCGCTAATCAGGCACATTTCCAATCCCGAGCAATTTTTTTTATTAGGAAATTGGAAAACCCAATTTTCTTTCTGTTGCCCGAACCGGGATTCGAAACCGGGACCTCATGTAGTCAAGTCCAACAACTGAACCGCTAGACTAGCAATCATTACACAAATATCCCGCGTTTTTTGCCATCGTCCGACATCAAAACCCTTCGATTAAAATAGGTTGTCAGCAGTATAACCAAAAAAACTATTATACAAAAAAAACTTACCACATTTATCTTCCCGAGGATGTGGTTAATCTGGTCCTTACTGCACATTGTGGATGTATTGATGTTATGTAGTAAAACAGCACTCACATTTTTTCATTCAGTCACTAACCTTCATGCTACGAATCCGTGGTATTTCTTTGTGAGGTCAAGATATGTCTAATAAAAAAACAGTTCATTGTACGAAGATACGAACCGAATATTCACGCTAATCTTAAGAATGCGAAAGTGTGTTGTCCTTATTTAAAATCGCAAATAAGCGACGTTATGGTGCAATTTTTGGGTGCGGAGATAGAACTTAGGTAAGAGTGAAGGTGCTGTCATATTAGTTCGTACATTTTTACAGACTTAAAATATTCTTTGAAACGTTGATTAAAAATGTTACCAGTTAACATGTCCGACGCATCTAAAATGTTCTATCTCTTTTTTCAATGAAAAAGGAAAACACATAAGTAAATTAAGTTTAGTTGGTGCAAAACATCACCTTGGCTTCTTTTTATCCAGATATCTATATATTGTATTCCCATGGTATAACAAGACAACTTAAACACGCGGGCGTAGCCGCGGGCAACATCTTGTAATCTTGTAAATAATTTATTTATTTTAGGAACATTTTGCTATGGAACAAATCTTTTCATTTATAAAATACCGCTTATTCTTACATTAAGTAGAACAGATTTTCACAAACTACCGCAATGTAATTCTTATGTTTTTATAATTATAAAAAATGTCTAAAATATATGTTAATACTTTAAGTATAATATAATATTATACTAGCTCGTCCAGTAAACATCGTACCGCCGCTTAATCAAAATTAAAGAAAAAAAAAATATGGAATCTTTCGAGTTTTGCACTTAGTTAAACTAATGTATGGCGTAGACGAACTGCTTACCATTGTCTTGTTCCAGGTTGGACAGAAGCTTGTAAACTTAAATACGCAAAAATGTTAAAATCAGAAGATCTTTGACGTTTGCGAGATGTATTTTTTTCCATCATGAGTTCCACTTACAAGAAGTCAGTTAGAAAAGTATGCAAATCCGTGTCGCACTTGTCCAGTTTCATTTCGAACTCGTTTATGAAATCATTTATTACATATAATAAACCTTCGCCTAATTTACGCGAATCTTTCAAAATCTAATAAAAACAAATTAGAGTCGGATAAAATTGTTATTCGTAACTAATAACATATTTATGTGAATATTAATTGAGTGGCGAAAGTCGATATACCACACAATATAGTAGGCCTAATGCACAAGACCGAGAAAATTAATTAGTGAATGAAAAATATATCTAATTATTAAGTACACGTAACGGATATGGTAAAGCTATTTTTAAGCATTATTAATGTTGAAAAGAGACGGCTTTGAAACATTTATTAACTAAATACACGTTTAATTTGTAAAAAAATATGTTGCTATCAAAAATAGCGTTACAGATTTTAATTTTTGTAAACTAGTCTATTATATAATTAAGAAAAATCTTTATTCAAAAAAAAAAGAAAAGACGTCGAACCCGTTCATCTTTCAATAATTCTACGAAAAGGAACACTATCACGATCAGAGAACTATACCATATCAGTATTCTATTGAATATGCATAGAAAAACAAAGAAAAGAAATTTAAGAACTAATTATCTTGACTCTGGATTATTTTAACTATAGAGGTTTACAACTTTTTTTTCTATGTGAGAGGTCAGCGAACAAGCACACAACTCTCCCAATGGTGAGAGATAACCCTGACCTGTACAAACCATAGATGTTACAGGTGCGTCGCTGTCCTGTGGTCGTGGTGTTAGGCCTATGATGCAAGTTTATCGTCTACTCTACCCTCCAGGTAAGGCACCCTTCGGGAGGAAAATGATAGTCATTAAGGCGGCAGGATAAGTAAGGCGCTGGATCCCTACCCTGGCAAGTTGCTGCACAGTTAGTTTGTTAGTGATGACCTATATTTTAATCGCCTCTTACGAGCTTCCTGGTAGAAAGGTACATGGTCTATTCTACTCAACTAACGTGAACCAACAAAAAATATAATAAATAAACTCTTGACTTGAACGTTAACAACTTTTTTTTATAATGTAAGATGATAAACAAGCAAACGAATTTACTAATTCTATAAGATAAGTACTGTATCACAACGAGATGTTGCTAGTGCGATGACGACGTGAAGGTAGGAAGTCGGTAAATTTACCATAATACATAAACTGGAACTCGACAACAGCGATCACTAATTTTGTGACGGCAAGAGCAGAGCGGCAGTGGTACCAAATACCAATCCACGCGAGCGGTAAGGTAACTGTACCACATGATCTGACTGATTGCACTACAATAATTAAAAATCTCTTTTTATGGGTAAAGGAACCATCATTATTAAGTTATATTTGTGGATTACATTTAAAACAACATTACTTACTATTGTACTGATTCGTCACAAAAAAAACGCATAATAATCGCTCCTGTGGACAAGTCCTACAAGACATTAGACAAGCCTCACCTCAAGAATTGCGAAAGGAATGTTAACAACAATCTATTAATACTTTACTTAATATACAATATCGATCACTATCACTTATTGTGTATATATAAACAGTTTACGAAATGCAACAGACACCATTGACATTAATTGTCGTGTCAATTATTTTTTAATGCAAGCCCGGAGGTCAAAGTTTTTAAAACTACTAGACAATCAAATGTTTAAGGTCTGTACACAGAAAGAATGAAATGTGCAATCGTTAAGAACAATAAAATCGTTGCAAAAAAGCATTTTTTTATGAAATTGGAAGGCAAACAAGCAGACGGATTTCCTAATGGTAAAAAATTCACGCCGCCTAGAGACACCAAAGGTGGAAATGGTGCGTTGCAAACCAAAGGCCGGGATGTTAAACCTCGAGCAAATGTGAGTTTACTGGCTACCTTACCCTCCAAACCGGAACACGTCCGTCATGACGTTATGGCGGCAGGATTAAGTAAGGTAATCCGGGTGAGTCGCTGCGAAACTCAACCACCTAGAAGGAATGAAATGTGCAATCGTTTAGAACAATAAAATCGTTGCAAAAAGGCAATGGGGTAGTCACACCCCTACGCCAGTGAAAAAATCTAGTATATATCGTACAGCTTTGTTTTGAATGTGGAAACAATGACAGGAAACGATAGTGATAAAAGGTGTGTTTGTACATATAATTATACACTATAGAGTCTACGTACCTATCATAACTTTTGAACGGATGGACCGATTTCGATGCGGATTTTTTGTTTTAAAGGTAATGTAATCAAGATGGTTTTTAGCTAAAAGAAAGAGTATATTGGATATTTTTAAATTTAGAATTATACTTTATAACTAATCAAATGATAACATTTCCGATATTCTACAGATACGGATACGGGTTGATCTATTGATGGCGTCATTGTTTTCGTAACGCAAACCAACTACAACCAACATATTTCTAATATCGATATTAGTTTTACGAACTTTTAATTATAAATGAGCTATAAAGATTATTAATTTTAAAATAAAATAACTTTTTATTTAGGTTTCGTCCAGTCGGGTTTTTTTAACAATTTGCTTGTCGCGGAAAACAATTAATTAGGATCTACATAGTTTTGGTGAAACTTGATTGTTTAGCATTCAATTTGTTTTTACATAAAAGATTTACGTCCGGAACCAACATCGTCAAATGGATAATGAATATTGATGAAAGATCAACGCGAGGTCAAGTGGAAAGCCGCGTGTACAGTCCACCACAACACAAACACCACCACACACAAATTCTTTTGTATAAGAAGATATGGACTTTTTTTTTTTTGGAATCCTACAAATATTACAAATGCGAAAGTTTGTGAGCATGCATGTATGAATGTTTGTTACTTTTTCACGCTCGAATGGCTGAACGTATTTGTCTGAAATTTGGAACATAGATTGATTGTGACCTGGATTAACACATAATTTACTTTTAACCCCGATCGCAAAACGGGTTCCTTTAAAAACGCGGACGAAGCCGCAGGCAACTGCTAGTCATGCATAATTTTCTTAGATTTTGAAACTGGCAAATTATACTTGAAGCAAGTTTTTCAGCGTCGTTTACACATCGATTAGAAAACTTTGTTCACTCGGATCATACTTTTAAATTTATTAAAAGTTAGACATCGTCTACATTAATAAATAAAATTACTCTACTGTGACAAAATTATTGAACAAAAAGGCACCATCCACTGGGACTTGAAAATGCGAGCGAAAGAACAGTTACGTTTGGAGATTAATAAAATTTATACCGTGGAACAACTATGTAAATATTTTTGTGAACGACTGTACATTGCGGATTTGATAATAAAATTTCAAGACCACTTTCATTGAAATTCCAAGTTTTCTATGGCCTTGTCTAGTACCTACACTTTAAGTTAAAAACCTAAAGAGCAGAAAAATGCGGAGAAACGAAGCTATATAACGGAAAACTAGCAAAAACCCGTGGTAGTTCACAGAAACCGACAAAGACTTTTTACTTTAAATAAAAATTCTTCCTACTTATTTAACTAAATTCGATGTAGCTCGGCTTAATTTTAAATTAAATTAATATCTAACAAAAAATAAACCCGATCTTTTTTTGAATGCTTATCTTGCGACTTTAATTAATAATATACTATTTTATCCATAAATGCGACCCGCGTGTTAGAGTGCTACAAAAACAAATATACAGACTGAAAAACACATTACCATTATTTGCATGCGCCGTCGTGTAAAAAATATGATTATAACAAAAGTATATTCTGATGTAAAAAGCTCCCCGTAAACTAATTTTTACCTTAAAATAATTACTATAAAGACACCCAGATCTTTGCAACGTATAATCTTTAACAATTTAGATAATAATATATATACAAATATAGTATTGTATGCATCAAGTGTTACTTCGCGTTAACCACGCTATTTAGCAATAGGTTCTGCCATTAAATTGTTCCTAAACCACTGCAAAATAACTGTTTCTACATCGCGGTATTAACCTCAGCTAACGCAAGCTGTACAATGGAAAGTTAATCATAGCAGCCTGTATTTCGATATTGTAAAATTGGCTGTTATTAACAAACTACGCGAAAAAGTTGGTAAAAATATTTCTATTTTTTTGCGATATTGAAAGGCGTATGAGTAATTATATTTCTTGTTTGTAAAGACCGAATATGGTCATGGTGAGTTAAAAATCTGAGGCTGGTTTGACTTAATGATATCCCGAGTTCGATTCCTGGGTTTTCCCAATTTTCTAATTAAAAAAAATGTTGCTCGGGATTAGATATATGCCCGGTTGGTGATAGGCTTGCCACCTATCACATTGTGACTTAGTGTCTTCGGCTAGTCGTGGGGGTCCTGGTTGTGCCTCTGCCTACCCCTTCGGGGATATGTGCAAAACACAACATTGACGATCATGGGTTGTGAATGTTCGACATTTATACTAATACATATAAATACTTCTATAGGTAACTGTATAACTTCGATAAACGTCCAGACCCGGAAATCCAAACATCGATGTTCGGTACACAAATTCCTGCCCAAGTCGGGAAACGAACCTGAACCTCGCGGTTGGTCGGTAAATTTAGGCGTGTACAATAACCCCACGTCCAACGAAGCGGTCAAAGAGGCAGCAGAAAACAAAAAAAAATGGTGGAATTAATGCTAATTAGGTGATAAAAAATTTAATATATATAATTTTCCCCGGTGTTGGTCCGGGCTCGTATGCAGAATAGACCATCTGCCTATCTGCCAGGCAGCTCGTAAATGGCGAGCGTAGGCTAACCGTCACTAACACCGTTTCATCCTACCAAATGGTAGAGTTTCGCAACGACTCGCCCGGATTGGTACAACCGCCTTATCTATTCCTGCCTCGATAACGTCAATGCTTGCCGTTGACATGTTCCGGTTCGGGGGTAAGATAGCCAGTAAATTTAATTTACCGAGGCCTAACATCCCGGCCTCAGGTTAGCATCACACCATTACCACCTTTGGTGTCTGTAGGCGGCGTGAATTTTTCACCATCAGGAAATCCGTCTGCTTGTTTGCCTTCCAATATCATATAACATAAATAAATAAATAATTTGCTTACTTTGGGTGTAGATCAATTTGTGTTATTTATCCACGGATATTTATTTATTCCCTCTAATCTTGTTCAGTACATCAGTAACAAATAAACCAACGCTCTTTTCCTTACTTAGAAGAACCCGGGGATAGCGCAGCGTGAAAAAGTAGTTCAAAGATTATGAGGTTGTCAGTTAAATAACGAGATGCCAACAATTCGGTTAGCTTCCGTTACAAACTGTTCCGTATTCAAATACACCTTAGCAAATTGAATTGGGTGAAAGTAATTGCAATACTTTAGATAATACAGTGTTACGTTCGAAGTGAAATAGGCATTTAAAATGTATCGACGTAGTTCACGCGCATGGGGGTTATTGTAGGACATTGGTATTTTTAGAAACTCATTGAAAAAATATTTAAGTCGTAGATGTGAATAACATTGTCTAAACGCTCGCATAATATATATGGATATAAATATTAGCTAGCTGTACCAGCAATCTTCGTTCCACCAGCTCTGTTTGAATGAAAAATCTTAAAATATTGCTTTTCCTAGTATACCTTTTCTTATCTTTTAATATTTCCTAGGACTTCCAGTAAAAACTCGAACTGTAATTAGCCAAATCGTTTCACCTGTTTTTGATTTTTAGCGAGACTTACGAACAGTAGGTATTTAATTTTTATATAATATAAGACTAACTGCCTGTTCCGGCTTCGCTCAAATGGTATTTTTTATCATAAACTGAGATGTAAGCAATCTTTCAAGTTGGATCAAACTGCAAGGGAAAATTTGATAGCGGACAAACAACGTGACACGTAATTTATACATATTAAGATAGTAACAATGTATTTATTAACTAACAATTTGCTTGTAAATATCAATTCATCAAGGAAGACATAAAAATAAGTTATTTCTTCATATTATGATAAAATATACTAGGACATTTAATTATCTGTGTAAACTTAAAAAAAAACGATTTTATCAAACCTTTGAATCTATGAACAATAATCATAAAATTAAATATATTCAATAACCCGCGACATAACCTATCCGCCATATAACTACGAAACATATCGATCGCGCCAGTTTTGAAACGAAAAATCCACATCGAAATCGGCCCTTCGTTGAGTTATGATGCAATAGACAGACACACGCACGCACACAACTTATATCAGCACTTTTTTGTCAAGCGTTCAAAATTACAAATATATTATGTTTCGTTTTAGTCATCAATAAAAAGAAGCTTTATTATGCAAATCTGCAGCAAATAAGCGCTACACTATCCTCATAATAATTATTTACTGTCCGAAATGCATCAACTTGTTAAGTCTTTATAAATCAGCATAAAGATTAAAACATATTATGAATCTTATTTCAGAGCGATACAGGTGATAATATCCATCGAGCAACTATCACTCTCGATTTCAATCCCCGTTAAGAGAAGTACTGGCCATTTGTATGGTTTAGTCATGCTTAATCTAAACCGTTATTATTTTATTAAGATTATATAAATTTGACTTGAATTGCATAAGTTTACAGATTAGCCTTTCCTTAAAACAGTATCTTCACGATCACATCCCCGATGGGTTAGGCAGAGGCACAAACAGATCCGGGATCGAACCTTAAAAAATCAGCCTAACTTCGGACCGCTAGACCACAGAGGCGATGATTATCCTTTCCTCTTGATCGAGTCATGACAATGACGAGACCATGGTGAGGACTGCTCAAGAAAAAACTCAGAGATAAATGATCAAAGGTTTTCAAAAAAATTAAAGACATTTTCGATAGAAAAAAGTTCTATACTTTCAACGATTATTTATTGGATAATTTTAAAAGTGAAATCTAGAATAGGTCGGTACGCTTCAATTAATATTATTAATATAATAATTAGTATTTCGATTTGATTTGAAAAAAAGGCGGCGAAACCCCATTGTAGTTATGCTGAGGTGTTATAAGAATAACTTGGATATTCTCTGTGATTATCTTCATACAAACAACTAAGACATAAGTACATACATTGACATTACAGCGGCAAATATGGAATAGATGATATATATGCTCAGGCATTACAAGACTTGGCCTGTCTTTTAATAAACTAAGACTAATGTACGAGTCAAGTCTAACAAAAGACGTAACAGGTGATATGTGCTCAGGCGTTACAATACTTGGACTCTGTTTTAATAAACTTAAAAATGTAAGAGTGAATTCTAACAAAATATGGGTATGCTTTATTCTGTGTTTATTAATAAAACGGAAAGAGGATGCTCGTCTTTATGATTGAACTAGACACAATATTCACATTTTTGAACAACTACCATCATACCGCCAAGTAAGTGGTTATATTGGACCAACGTGGTCAATACCTTGTTGTACTGCGGTCATGATCCACGAGTCATCATCATATTATTATAACTCAAACACGTCGCGTCTTCGATAAATCCCGTCACCTAGATAGAATTCTTGTTGTTCGCACAGCATTTTTTTTCTTTTTTTTAATTCGGTTGTCCGCATGGGTCAGGCTAAGACTAATGACCACAATGCCTTACTTTTTTTTCTTACAGCTGCCGTCAGTTGATCTACTTGACTGCCAATGTTAAAAATCGACCTTCAAACTGTTCACCTTTTAGGTCACAGGTATACAGAGTTTATCTTGTTGTTATTTTTTATTCAGTTAGGAAAAGACAAAGGATCTAAGTCTATACAGCCTCATAACGAATATAATTTACATTGTCGTAGTAAGCTTCTTCAAGAGCATCATAATGTCGTTCTGGGCGACAAGATGGGGAGACATCCAGATACACGTCCTTTAAAAGTAAAATCACCGTTGAATATACTTAGAAAGCTCAATAAAATCGTTCTGTAAGTGCAGTTTGATAGCACGTAAACACTGGAGACGTAAATTGAGAGGTAATCACCGTTTACGGCGAGTCTGGATTGCGTATCTGCAGTTAATGTTTATTGTACTTTGTCTCGGGTTTAGGAAACACCTAATTTTAGACTTTCGACATCCGCAAGTCGGACTGGTTGGAATTCATTTTTTATATTAGACTAGCAGCTCGCCCCGGCTTTGCACGGGTATAAAGTATACATATAAACTATCCTCCTTAATCAATTTATCTATTAATAAAAACCGCATCAAAATCCGTTGCGTGGTTTTAAAGATTTAAGCATACAAATGGACAGATGAAGCGACATTGTTTTATTCTTCACGACATAGTCGTGAAGAAAAACAAGCATTAAATTTTTTATACCTAGAAACACATGTTGTCTAATACAACAAAAATGGTGACGGTGTGTTACCAATTAACAGAGGAGTCCACGGCCAAATTTTTGAGTTCTTAAGTCAATAATTGAGCGCAGTAAAACTGCAAAAACTGACTACCACGTCGCTATTTGATGATTACTTTTTCGAAATACAACCTCTTCAAAAACGTTAAAAATCTTATTAGCTTCCTACTAGTAGCTTTTGAGATAAACTAAACCATTTTTTTTAACAAAACCACAAGTCGTATCATTATAAAATAAATCTCTAACACCACCTCGAAATCAGGACCTATCTTTCTAATAAAGAGCTATCGAAATCGGTTTGGCTATTGGCAGAGTAGTCACATAACATAAAACAAAAATACATAATCGAATTGACAATCTCCTTTTTTGTGGTGTCGGTTAAAATTAAACATTTTCGGATTTCTACCTAAAAATTCGCTTATTACAGTTTTGCAACGTTTGTATTATGTAATAACGTAACAATTTAGCTTTGTTTTGTAAATAATGCATTATTATAACTTTTTTTTTCAGTAGATTTTCCTGACACAAAGCCCGTCTAGTTATTTGGTTGCATTGAACGACGTTCCCAATGACCATTA
Organism: Calephelis nemesis; assembly: GCA_002245505.1. Lineage (NCBI taxonomy): Eukaryota > Metazoa > Arthropoda > Insecta > Lepidoptera > Riodinidae > Calephelis > Calephelis nemesis. The sequence continues at coordinate 66,351 of NJDD01001353.1, forward strand.
TCAAAGTATCATATCTGTCAATACTACATGAAGTTTAGTAGTAATTTGCTATTCATTTTGACATACAAATTGCATTATTACGCTGCCTATGTGCCAATTTGCTTTATATTTACTGATGCAATTATTGTTTTATGAGGTTATTTGTGATTGACCTATTGACATTAATAATAATAAGTATACCTTTCATTTTCTAAATTCATTATGTAATGACAAAAATTTTAATAAAATGAGGATAGTTCAGAAAAATAATTAGAATAAGTTTAATTTTATCCACTTCTAGTTGAAGTCTCAATATTTCAGGAGAAGATTTCAGCAAATTTATTTTAAACCAATACATAGTATAAAACAAAGTCGCTTTCTCTGTCTCTACGTCCTTTTGTATGCTTAAATCTTTAAAATTACGCCACGGATTTTGATGCGATTTTTTTATAGATAAAGTGAGAGATGAAGAAGAGGATGGTTTATATGTAGCTGTTATACCCTTGCGAAGCCGGGGCGGGCCTGCAATTGGGTGAATAAAATCTTCTCTCTATATTTATAAATTTTATTACTGCCTCATTGGTCGAGGAGTTATCTTAGGCAGAACATACCTAACGCTATGAGGCAATCGCGAAGCTCGGGTTCGATCCCTCATTTTGTGGTGAACATTTTAATGCATTGCATCTGAATGTCCGAATGACTATTTGTTTATTAAATTATATCATTATTGTATCTATTTGAGTATTACATAGATATGTACCTATTAGTATAGCTCACCTTGAGATTAGACCAATTTGTGTAATTTGTCCAGGGAATATTTATATTGCACATTGCATGCAAGTTACAATCAAACTTTTTTTTTTCTATAAAATAATCAAAGAATAATAATTTAACTAGCAAGCGTCTTCTGCTAGCAAGAACATTATAGAGGTTATAATCTGCCAACTACCCTACCATTATGGTGACCACACTGTGGATCCTCACCTATCAGCGACAGCACAGTCCCTACTACCGATTTAACCTATGCTTGTCTCTTACGATCTGCCAAGGAGCGCGGCAAATAATCT
>NJDD01001353.1:83808-99731 GCA_002245505.1 Calephelis nemesis
TTTGATTAAGAGATTGGTATGATTGGTCTTTACATTTATTACAAGTACCTATTAGAAAATAGTAAAAATAGGAGTAGTTTAATACAAGTATTATAAAAAATAGTAGTTAGTATAACCAGGGCAACCACGACTAGCCGAAGGCATTGAGTCCCACAATGAGATAGGTAGCAAGCCTATTATTGCCAACCGGACACATATCCAAACCAGAGCAACGTCATTTTAATAAGAAATTAGTTTAAATTCGAAAACAACCATTTAATATTTTTTGTTGCCCGACCCGGGGATCGAACACGAGCCCTCATAAAGGTACGACACCGGACCGTTAGACCACAGAGGCTATTTATTATAACCGGAATAAAACTAAATCTGAGCATGAAATTTTTTTAAAAATCAAATACGTATTGTGCGTACAGTATACAGATCCCAAAATGAAAATTTTCAAAATTTGTATATGTTTGTCTGCTCATCTTTCACGCAAAAACCACTGTATGGATTTGTACCAAGTTTTGAGTAGTAGAAGCTTCAAGTCCAGGTCAATATATAGGATAGCCTATGCTGCGGGAAAATCATTCGTTGCATAATTAACCCTTTAGGTGGTAAGTCACGGGAATCAGCAAGTTTTAGTTATGGTGTTAATTTGTACAACATGTACTGACATTCTTATTTGTATGTAGGTATATAATTATAAATGGTATCATGTTCTATATTTTAAAAAAAAACGCCGTAATGTATATATACGCGCATAGCTTTTAAACGACTAGACCGATTTAGTTATCTTGGTTTTTAATTATTTGTAGAAGTCTAGGGAAGTTTAAAATATTAAAAAAAGGGAAAAACTTCGACGAACCTAAGAAAAAACATTTAAATTTTTCTCATACAAACGTAACAGGTGTATAGAAGTTCATCGGGACAGCGAATATAGTCATAAAAAGTAGCGAATGCGTATATATATAGTCATAAATAAAAAGCGAATATAGTCTTTCTGTAAAATTTTAAATTGTTGAAATTTCATTATCCGGCGCTAGTTACGTCCGCACTCAGAAACGTCCATGAACATGTAATTTATCATTTCTATAAAAAAAATTCAATGTATGACTGATTAAAAGATAACTGATGTCTCTGAGTGTGGCTTTTAGTGTCAAGTTTGGTTTTTTAACAACACACCTCTAGAACTACCAACGGGATTTGAAAAACCCAATTGCGAAAGATTTTAATCTACGGCCTTCGAGACGGTATAAGAGCGGGTTAATCCGACGACAGCTAGTTTTGAAAAACCAATAAATATATTTAAAACTTTGGTGTGTAGTTATCGTTGCTCAATGGCAAATGGAACATAAAATACTGTGTCACTTACTAATGCAATGGGTTTTTAAAACTGACCCAATTAATGTATTAAAACGACCAAACATTTTCATAAAAGTAAATTACTTTAACACGTCTTTTGGGCTTTCGTATTCGTTTTCGTTTCAAGAACAACTTCATACTTTTTTTTACATAACGAAAGCAACCAACGTCAAAGGTTCAGCAGTATTTAAATCCATTTTTTATGAAAATTTGTGCTACTGGACAAATTTTCATAAAAAAATGGATTTATGAAAACAACACACAAAATAATGAGAAGAAATAGTCATTCACTGGACTATCGTAGAATTTGCGCGCAAAGCGTGCTCCGCAATGTGTGCGCTAGTAGAGGTCTATAAAAGGCAGACATGACAGACAAACAATTACAGATGGACGTTAGATAAACCCTGAGTGAATTGCAACGGTATGACCATTGTAATCATAAAAGTTGACGTGTGTCCCGATTGGCATTGGTGAAAGTGATTAGATAACAGTTATCGCAACGGGCTTATCATATAGATCATATTTTCGACTTCAAACCAGATTCCATTGTATTGTTATTCGATTTCGATACACCTGACGTATGTGAAAGCTCGAATTTAATCGTCGAATGTTGTTTTTTAACCGACTTTATTTCTTAAAGTAAACTCGATACTCCTTTATTATAATTTTTAAAAAATTAAATGCAGTCAAACTGCGAAAATCCGATTTCGATTAAATAACATTATGTTATCGAAGTATGCAAAAAAATTAACGATTTTCCCCGACTTTCCTGGGATTCCAAATCCAAGTCGCGGTTGAGGTGACCCTAACTGGTTGTTAAAGTAACCACACCCGAAGGTTAATTTTTATTTTTAAAAAAATTAAAAATCTAAGAAATCATTTGACAGAAAACTTCTTTTTTTAAGTAGTTATGTTGCAAAAATGCGTATATAGGAAGGTCAACATTTATTTCTAATGTTTTTGTTTAAGCGCTTCGTTGACCTTGTAGTTGGCGTAAATGTCTAACCTTCTGCGAATTTTAGTTTGAATTCCTGCCAGCGGAAGACATTTATTATTCGATTATAAGACGTGTCTTCGAAGCTGCGGACATCGGCTACTACTGGTGTAGATATGGGCAGAAGCTGTTAAAGTTGCGGACAACTAGAGTATATACGCTTCCTCAATAAACTTTTATTACTTTTAAAGTTTAACAAACAATCTAAAATAAGTCTTCATAGTGTTAATTCCGCGTAAGAACTAAATCGGAATTGGCAAAATAAAGGCAAAATTATTATCCGTTGTAATGGATGTCAGCAAAGTGGCACTGATTCAATCAAATATTTGAAAAACAGTATTTATTAATAGACCCACTCGCCACATATGATAAAACACACTTAAAACACTCATTAAAATTTCACCAAATACAGTGATTAATGACACAGATTTGTGTAAATCATGTGATAATCACTATCCGCATGAATTAATCATAAGATTCAGGTCGTAGTATGTGCTAGAAGGTGGTGTTACGTAATTGAAAATTTAATTAAAATATAGGGTCCACTGTAAAGTACGAGTATAAAATATTGGAAGGCTGCGCCCGTTCCTATGAGGTTACGCAACATGTCAGTATCAATAATCTCGGAGATTATATAACATTATATGTAAATTATAGAAATATACAATTGTTATGTCTTTTTACGTATGCTTCGAAATTTGAAAATAATTAATTTACACGCAAAGCTGCGAGTAATAATAATTTGAACATTAGGCAAGTTTGCGGTGGTCTGCTAGATGTCGCATCTCTTATGTGTTTCGCTTCGCAAAATATAGCTCAAAAGCTAACAAAGGTACTTAAGTTGTTTTTCGTATGGATGAGGGAAAGGAGGAGGAGCAAACGAACAACTGATTTACCCGGTTGAAAGTGTTTTCCACAGCCACGGATACCGTCCATTTTTGTGACTTGTTTGATTTGATCAATTGATCCCACAATTACATTGGTTAGATCCCATAATAATGAGGTGCTAGTAGAATGGATTTTTAGTTGTAATGATGGTAAATTTAGTACTTTTTGTCTTCTTTTTATGTTAACAATTCTTGATGATTTCTAAGAAATTAACATATTTTTAAAATATAGATGCACTGTAAAGTTAAAGTTTCGTCTATGTAAACTAAGATGCGAATTAGTATTTTTTGAAATGTGAAATGTTGGTGTATCTGTGCTGTTTCAAGTGCTGTAAAGAGGTCAGATATTTGCGTTGCGTACTCTACCATACTTTCGTATGATTCTTGGACCTCTAACAGCCTTAAAAATAAGTCTATTAGCAAACAAATAATTCAACACGATATTTTGCCAGAGCTTCTCAGATAAACCTCATTACAGGCGCCTATTGATTTAATGGCGTTTAGACATTTCCCCACAATTTTTTTTGTTGTTGTTGTTGTCCGTCAGTTTATGCTGAAGGGAGCATCCATTTATCATGGGGGAAGTTGAAAATGGCGGAGGGGTGGGATTGAGCCGAATATTATCTAATAATATTTAAAGGAGAAAAGGCGAAACTTTTTCGCTATTTATTTATTACGTTTATTTGTAGTATTTCTTAAAAAAAAGTATCTTCACACCTATATCCCGGAAGAGGTAGGCAGAGGCACAACCAGGGCACTAAGTCCCACAATGTGATAGGTGGCAAGCCTATCGCCAACCGGGCACATATCCTATCCCGAGCAATATTTTTTTTATTAGAAAATTGGAAAAACCCATTTTTTTTGTTGCTCGACCCGGGATTCGAACCCGGGACCTCATGCAGTCAAGTCCAACAACTGAACCGCTAGACCACAGAGGCGAAAATTCTTATGGTAATGGTAGTTCTTAACAATCTTGATTTTTAGTCTAAACTTAAATTATTAGACAGAAGTATCCAACGTATTCACTAAAAACGTAAATTTAAAAATTCTCATGAGAGATTTTGGGAATAAGCACAACCTTATCTCACGTCATGTTACTAGGAAGAATCGGAAAATTACTAAAACTTTCAACTTTCACCTCAGTCAAGATTTGAATAGATTTTGATTTGTGAAATATTATCCCAAGCACGGGAACAATGCTAAAACTAAAATATCTAATTACATGTAAAGGACTTAATTAATGTACGCCTTTAGACAAATCCGTCCTACCTAAGACAACTGTTGCAGTTTATGCTGCTCTGGGTATTCTTGTGGAATAAAGCATCTGCCTTTCAGCCAGACAGCTCGTAAAAGGCGAGCAGGTTAAATAGGTAACTGGTGATAGAGTCACACTCTATTCGCAACATGTATGGCCCCCTACTTACTCCTGTCATAGTGCCAGTGTTTAACATTTGACCACCTCAATGGTAGAGTGGCTAGCGTACACGCCTAACTATATGGACCAACCTCGAGGCTCGGGTTCGATTCCCGACGGAGGCAGGTATTTGTGTGATGAACATAAGATGTCTGCATTTCCGGGTCATGGTGTTTCTTAAATTTATTCTGCTATTTAAGTATTTCTATGTATTAAGTAGTATCGTTGACTGACACCCATAACGCAATCATATAATTTGCTTACTTTGGGGTTAGATTCAATTTGTGTGACTTGTCCAAGGATATTTATTATTTAACATAGTCATATTCCAGTCCGGAGGGTAGGGTAGCAGGCAGACTTGCATATTAAGCCTAGCAGTGAATTATCTATAAAATCTATGGTATCCATAGACCACAGTTGCCTATTCCCAAAGGAAGAGCCCTTTGCTTGTTCGCTCTTTGAGGCAAACATCACTCTCCCGGAACATACCGCTTCAGTTTATATGGTTTTTGTGTGAGTACAAAGATTTTCAAAATCAAAGTTAAAATCCGCATTGGAAACTGTAGAAGTGGGCGATGCATAAGGATATCCACCATCTCCTATAAAAACATATCTATCATGTCACTGATATGAAGTCTGCCAAGTATATGACCGTTTTAATCTAGTTTTAAAAGCGGAAGCACATAAGTTTGCTGTAATACTACAACAGTAACAGATATGTCACCATTTTCGAGCCAATTTACTTGGCTAATGACTACTGTTGGCCTGAATGTTCACCACTGTCGCCACCGATTTGCTTACACGGCTGTTGGACAATTGAGATGCAATTTATAGTTAATGATACATGATGGTAGAGATGGTATTATTTACTTTGCAGAATACCGCCAAAATAACCATTTATAGGGATCGGCAAATGAGTAGACGAGTTCCTAATGGTGCGAAACGCCTTAGGGGCTAAGGGTTGTAGAGTTAGGAGTTAGGATCTGATAACTTCTTGACAGTGCGATCTATATGGTCTCGTCTTAGCGGCACATTACACGAGCCTATTTTGAAGGGATAGCCATTTTTTTCAATATAGTCAATCAGCTATATGCACACGTCGCCTATAGACACCAGATGGTGATAGTGCGTTTTAAAATTAAGGCGTTAGGTTTCTTGTCCTATCTAATCGTACCCTCCACATAGGAATACGACATCTAACTTACTAAACACCAGGAATTCAGTTTAATCATCTAATGCCTTCAGCCCTTTGCCTTTCACTCCTAAACCACGACTTTCCTAAGTCCTAATCGTTGCCAATTTGCTTTTTATTCCTCTTACCGCTGAATCCACAAGCAAACTACTTTTTCAAAGACGACAGTACTAAATGGTAGAGGGCAGTAGGTACACTATCTAGTTCGGATATGTACCACCGCCTTATCCTGCTGCCATACATTAAGTGTTCGTCATTGTCGTATTCGTGGGGGTTGTCTAGCCGGCAGACTAACAAAAGTGGCCTAAAGTCCCTGTCGTAAAATGCCGACATACCTAACAGTGACATCTATAATATTAATAGGCAACTTCAGTCTCTCACAGTCAAAAGACTTGTCAGCTTGTTCACTATTTAACAACATAAAAAAAACTTCGTAACTATAGATAACTATAAGTACGACATCAAAACCGGAATCATTATTCCCGTACAATGTTTAACAGCTTTGCCCCACAATGGCACCACAACAGAAACGAACTCTACCATAAATATACATGAGATGTGTTAACAACAGTGAACATTCTGTTTATTTTAGATTTCACACGTTTCCTCAATCTATTCTGATCGGATTATACCGAAGAGATGTGATCGTATAGTAATATTTCAACTGTTGATAAAGTAAAAATAAAAATTTTCAAAGGTGTCGTTATATTACTTGCTTAGTAATGTGGTCTTATATATCATTAGAAGGCAAACAAATAAACGAATTTTAAGGTGTTAAAATTAAACATCATCTATAGATAACCGATGTGTGAATAACTGTGATGAATAACTGAATGACTGTGAATCGTTTCCTTAAGGCCTTCAGACATGAGTACCTCGTCCTTAAGTATAATGGGGAGCACTGACGCTACGACGCGAGGAATAGGGTGACTTATCTCACATCCTAAACAGTTGTATTACTCCCAGTGCTGCTCTCTATCACATAGTGCACAAGACTATACTAATATAAATTCTTAAGTCTAGCTTTAAGCTTTCATACTAATTTCATAGCAGTTATTATATTCTTGGTTGCCGAGGAGTTTGTTTTGTCGTTTCTTCTTCTTACTGGCTAGGTTNGGTGGTAACTTATGGTAGTTAGGGTTAAACTTAATCATATTTTAAAATTTTGTACAAATATTAAAACATATGATATAAGTCTAAATTAAATAATAAATTTGTATAATTTTAAAAATATTTGCTCACCACAATGTGGTAAAATATATTGGTATTAACAAATATCTTTTGTAACAGACATTTTCCTCAAATGAATAAATTTAATTTTTATTTTTCATTTTTTTCACAGTTAAACTCCTGGACTAACTTTAATGAAATATGCATATAGTTGAGGAAACGACTCAAATATAAGTTACTAATTTAAAAAATATATAAAAGTTAATCAAAATGAGGGATAAAAATTTGTATAAAAATGACTCTGCGCTGACATTGTCGCGAGTAAAAAGATATTAGACAATAAGTACATACGTCATAAAACAGTACTGATAAGATACAAAATCCATTAGAAATCATAAGCCATAAGTTCTCTATTGGAAAACTATGTTGGACTATTATTATTCTGTCAGCATAATAAAACCATAGGATCACCCACGTCGCCATTAGTACCAACCAGCAAGGTATAGAAAGTCGGATGGAAAAGAGGCCGAACATGTGAATGGGACTGCCGATTGGCCTATACCCATTAACAGAGATGTTTGTAACAAATTGTATTCGGTCATCATCATCCATGTGTTGATTTTAAATAGATTTCACCTGTTACTTTACACACAGGCGAAATCTATTTATTCAGTTTATTTATCTATTATTTCAGGTTCATTGGCATATTTAAATAAATATTAAAATATTAAATATTCCTGGACAAGTTACACAAATTGAATCTAACCCCAAAGAAAGCAAATTATATGCTTGTTTTATGGGTATTAGTTAACAATACTAATACATATTATTACTTAAATAGAATAAATTTAATAAGCACCCAGACCCGGAAATACAGTCATCTAAATGTTCATCACACAAATGTCTACCCCCGTCGGGAATCGAACCCGAGCCTCGCGGTTGGTCGATGTAGTTAGGCGTGTACGCTAGCCACTCGACCAACTAGGCAGCCTGATGATAAAAAATAAGACGCTTATAGATACTAAAGTTAATTTGATGCGTTGCCAACACCAGGCTGAGTATTAAGCTTCTAGCGTGATTTTTCCGACGACTTTATTCCTCAACAGGAACACGACAGTGGCTAGAAAGAACACTATAGCTACAGGAATAGGTCAGGCATTTCTAGTTTGTATTATTCAAATTTTTGGGTAACTTGCAAAACTCTAGCATTTAACTATGATCGTCGTCAATGTGTTAGTGATAAACAAAACTTCATTATCTAATTTAACTAGATTCAGAAGCTTCAGCATGACTTCACAGCGCTGTACTCGCTAGCGTCTCCGTAAAAAAATATTGGCATGAAAACTTTAAGCAGCTCTACGAGTAGAGGAGCAACTTTTCAAAACAAACGCGCTGTACATTTTTATAAGCATATTATCTTTTTGTGTTAGAGGTCAGCGAACAAGCACACGAGTGTCCTGGTGGTAAGAGAGACAACCGTAACCTATAGACATTAGACACTATAGATGTTACTTGGAGCGGGATGTTAGGCCTGTTGTGCAAATCTACCGCCTACCCTACCCTATGGACCGGAAAATGATATTGTCATTATAGTGGTAAGACTAAGTAAGGCTATGGATCCCTACCCGGGCAAGTAGCTGCACAGCACTCTACCAACAATGGTCTTGTTGGTAGTTACCTAGAATCAGTGCTCGCCTTTTGCAAACTACCTGGCAGGGAGGCAGATGTTCTATTCTCCCAGTTGTACCCGGACCCACACAGGGGGTAATTCTATTTAACTAGATATTGTGATATTATTTCAGCTACGCTCAGCGTTTTTTAAACCTTTAGCCAACGTCTTTCGTCGATGAAATATGAGCCTTTGTCACACAACATAAGATTCAATTTTGCTGACGTTTCGTAAACCAGTGTGTCTTCTGTACATTGTAGATCCGTACTATAGCTTATTCTTTGCCGACGCTAGCTAGTTAGCAGTAGCTTGGGACCTACACAAGGGAAATATCTTGCACCTAGTAAAATAATTTGCCGAATAATCGACCTACTTATCAGAATATTATCGTCAATTCACTTCCTAATAATGTAACGCTGTGAATGCTGTGATTTATTAAAATTTTATGCAAATCAGCCATTATCTTTCGAATCATAAAACATGTCACTGCTTGTTGAAGCAATAAAATGTACCTGTGTTTTATAAACTGAAGTATTTATGTACAGTCTATCACTTAAATGTTTTTTATTAGTATTTAGCTGTTGCATGTCACCTTTAAAGGAAGGGCGCGGTGATGAAAGTATTTAGTCGAAATTCAATAAGTAATTATCACTTCTAAATAGCACAAACTAAAACAAAAAAAGAGAAAAACGAAATAGATTAACAAAAGACGAAACTTGCTATGAACTGTTTTGTATTTGCTTAACACATGTATATACAAAATATGAAAACAACAGTAGGTACTCAAAACTAAATCAATTATTCTGTGCCCTTAGGTAGAAAATATTTAAGCTACAAAATAGTTAATAAATAGAGACAGAAAATGCACTGAATTGATTTGCATTTTCCTGTTTATATGTTACTAGCTGTCCTGGCGAACTTTCAAAACTCAAACTCAAAACATGTTTATTCACATGGATCTATACAAAGATTCCTGTGATTCTTTGTTCCACCAGTTCAGTTTGTACATGGGAAAAAATATTGTTTTTAGCAATTTCCCTGTAATTTTCCTGTTTTTCTCTATAAGAACCTTCTACTGACAATAACCAACACAATACAAAACGAATCATTCAAATCGGTCCAGCCGTTCGGAAGTTATGCGCTTACCAACACATTTAGCAATTCATTTTTGTATTATAGAATATGCAAAATTTGTAAACGACTGTACACATAACCAAATACACGAAGCAAGAAAACATTCCTTACGTTGATTAACATTGAATGGAGCAGACCAATTTGGCTTTAATAATTAAAACTATAAGGAATTGATTTCCATACTAGTTATTAAGATACTTAATTCAAAGGTATGTTTTAACGAAGGATGCAATATTAGGAACAGCTGATTAAAATGACAGCTTGTCAAAAGATAAATTATTGGTTAGATGTTAATCTATTATCTGTGGCTGACAGATTGTAGGTAGTCTATATAAATCATAGTTTCTATCGTATTGAGTAGGAAAATGCTGCCCAGACACTAAAGCACTATTAGTAATGAATTAAATATCTGCTTAACCTAATGCTCAAGATACACTTAGGGCCAATTGCACATTCCCGGGTTACATTAAATAATGAGTTAAACTGTCAAATATAAAGTAATTTAACCCTAGTAAAGTGCTAACTCAGTGTTAAATACATAACCCAGGAACGTGTAAGTGGCCCTTAGGGAGGTTTTCGTCTAATACATCAAACACTCAATTTTTATTACTGTGACAAACAAAACACAACCAGACAAAAAACAAACAGACGTATACTAAGAACAAGCTAAGAACCCTTATTCTATAATATAATTGTTAACCAAATTATGCGTATATGAAATACAAGTCGCTTACATCGCTAAATTTAAATTAAAAACTTTCATCTCTCACAATTTTTTGAAGAAGGATGGTAATCTTATTAACTGTGACTACAGAGTACAGGTTTTAATTGAGCTCGAAAATCTTAGGCAATTTATTTGTACAAAGACTTCGATAACGTAGAATAGATTTTCATATAAACATTCTTCCCTAATAATTATAAGAGGATCGAAACTTATAAAATACTAGCCGATCAGGCGAACTTTATACCTTTTCACAATAACAGGTACTAACAGTTTGTAAGTATGGATTAAAGCATTATTTTTCCCATTTTCCCTGCATTTTTTCCTGTCTTTTTCTTCATTCTTAAGAACCTTTGATGACAGATGACAACAAAAAGCTAGCGAAATCGGTCCATGCGTACAGGCGTGGAGATTCATTTTTATGTATATAGATTAATCTTATAAAGCCCCTATAGAAATCGAAGTCGATTTTTGTTGTTTATTATTATTACTTGTGTTTAACCAAAGCCTTATGAGCAAGTTTAGTTCAAAGGGCCGTTATTCCCTTCAACATTGAATTATCGTCCTACAACATATTGGCACAATGTAATCAAAACAGGGTCCAAGAATTTCAAACTTAATTAGGTATTCACCGTAATTCGATAGTGTGCCCATCGAACCGATACCGCGTTGGTGGCAGGGCAAGGTTGATTTCGACTTATCAAGACATGTTTCGAACTAGTCCACGTTTTTTCCTTTTTTATGTGATAACATCGCCACTGTGGTCTAGCGGTCCGGGTGTTGGACTTGACTGCATGAGGTCTCGGGTTCGAATCCCGGGTCGGCCAACAAAAAGAAAATTGGATTTTTCCAAATTTTCTTATAAAAACAAATGTTGGTCGGGATTGGAAATGTGCCCGGTTGGCGATAGGCTTGCCACCTATCACATTATGGGACCTAGTGTCTTCGGCTAGTCGTGAGTACCCTGGTTGTGCCTCTGCTTACCTCTTCGGGGATATGGGCGTGAAGATACTTACTTACTTATGTGATAAACAAGAAACAAACTAAAGGCTTGATAATATCGTCACCTATATACCGTTATAACTTATGTTAGTCCGGCTCCACTGTGTAGGATAGACAGCCTGCCTCTCTGTCAGGCAGATCTAGGCATAGCTAGGTTAATACATATTTCATTACCAACAAGACCACTGGTGGTCGAGTGATGTGCCATAACTTGCTCATCATGTTCCATTTCAGGAGGTACGGTAGCCGGTAGACTTGCAAAATATACCTAACACCTCGGCTTAAGGACAGCGACACACCTGTCACATCTATGGTGTTTATAGGCCACGGCTATCTCTTCTTGTCTTTTAAAATCAGGGGAATCTTTTGCTGGTTTGCTGACCTCTCGCAGCGCCACTGGCTTTTAGACGAAACGTTTATAAGAAATACTGTTATGGAAGGTTACCAATTACCCTAAGCTCCAGATCGAAACAATGCCAGTATAGCGGAAGGAATATGTAAGGCGGTGGATCCCTACACGGGCACGTAGATGCACTGCCCTCTACCAGTAGCAAGGTCCAAAGCGAAACCATAAACCAACCCATGACCCTACCAACACGAGATCTGCTCTAAGGTTCTCTTTCCCGTGCACTTCTTGACTCCCCCACATGTTCTTTTTTATGGTCCCTTTATAGTCAAAATAGGCTTATTTCCATTTTAATTTCCGATAGGTGCTAACGTGCTAAATAGTTTTAAAACGCAAGCGAAGCCAACAGCTTGTATTATTATACGAAACGTATGAATACACTGGCAAATGTTCCGTAGCTCTCCGTCGCGGTTGATTTGCGCACGCGCCGGAAAACTGTACGGAAGCGTTTGACTGACATGCGATTGTTTTCTTTAATCACTGTAAAAACAACTCGTAGTTGGTTAATTTTACCACTTACTAAAACTACAAATCATTTCTTAGCGTAGGGATGTGTTAATTGCCTCTGTCGTCTAGCAGTTGGACTTGGCGGCTTGAAGTCCCGGGTTCGATTCCCGGGTCGGGCATCAATTCGGTTTTCCAATCAATACATATTATAAAACAAAGTCCCCCGCTGCGTCTGTCTGTCTGTTCGCGATTTACTCGAAAAGTACTTACTGAACGGAGTTTCATTCGGTTTTCAACAATAGTTAGAACTATTCTTGAGGAAGGTTTTAGTGTATATAATAGTAGGATTGTTTATTACAATAGTAGGATTTTTACTCTTGAACAACCAAAGTGAAGCGAGGGCGGGCAGCTAGTTTTCTAATAAAAAAATGTTGCATGGGATTGGATATGTGCCCGCTTAGCAATGGGCTGGCCACCTATCACATTGTGGCACTTAGTATCTTTGGCTCGTCTTTGTGCCTCTGCCTACCTCTTCGAAGAAATGGACGTGGAGATACTAGGGTTGGGCGTGAATCTCATCACAGATTTCAAATAATCTAGTATTTCCGGTAAGTGACCTATCCTATCCTAGTTTCCTTTAGTCTAGTCAGTCAGACTAGGTAGAAGAGTCCTGTAAGGGTGAGCCTAAAAGTGAACAACATCGCTTTGCTTTTTCCTGCCACTGTAGTATGCTCGTCATTGTCGTGTTTCGGTGGGGAGGGTACGATGGCTAGTAAACTTAAGCAGAACCTTACTTAGGATCATAGTCACAGGTTGGCTAATTGGCGTTAATTTGCAATAAAACAGAACAAAAGTTTTGCGAGAACACATGTAGACACATTTCAGCAACTAATGCGAAATTATAATCTCATATTGAGAAATGTGTTACTCAGTCACTGACTTATTTCTCAACATGCGACTAATTCAACGGGTTTCGCCAACACTTGCCATAAAGATAGTGATATAATAACATTGGCATCCCCAAAGTAATATTTTTGATACTTCCACCCTTAAACAGATAACACAAGGAATGAAAGTTTGTACGGAACTCTGTGGTTTAGCGGTCCGGTGTCAGACTTGACTTATTGAGGTTTGAACCCCGGGTCGGGCAACAAAAAAATTAGAAAATATGTATTTTTCAATTTCTAATAAAAATCAAGTTACTCGGGATTAGAAATGTGATATAGGCGTGAAGATCCTTTTTTTTATTATGCGGATTGGCTATTTCACCGAATGGCGAAAATCCAATAGCGGGCAACATTGTATTCATTACAAAGTTAAAGAAAACCTCTTTTGATTTGCCTGACTCGAAATCGAACCTCATGTAGTCAACGCCAACACCAGATAAATAGACCGAAGAGGTGATTGATATTTTCAACGCTAAGTTAAGCGTTTAACAAGACACACGTACACACCATTACCTTCTAAACATTCAAGCGTTATAATAAAAAAGATGCTCATAAGCGACTCCGCCGTGTTCGACCTCCTTTCCTCGAGCCCATTTCCTTTACGAAATAATAACTATTCAACAAGTGTAACATGGGATTGCACTTTGTTGAGTGGGTTATTGTGGTTTTCCCATTAACCATATGGATGCTCTCTGTTCCAGGATAAACATCACTAATTTGGTACTACTATATCTTTCATTTATTTATTTAAATTGTTTTCACCACAGACTTTTAAAAAATGAGGCTAATGGATTTGATACTTACTCTACGCTTCCCCGTGTTGGTCCGGGCTCCTTTGCAGACTAGACCATCTGCCCTCCTACCAGGCATCTCGTAAAAAGCGAGCATAGGCTTACCGTCACTAACACCGTGACATCTGACTAGGTGACTTTCGCAGCTACTCACCCGGATTGGTACCACCGCCTTACCAATTCCTGCCGCCATAACGTCGTGACGTGTTCCGGTTTGGAGGGTAAGGTAGCCGGTAAACTTACTTTTGCTCAACTTACTTTTGGTGTTTCTAGGCAGCGTCAATGTCATAAAAAAATATCTTTGTTTCCATGTTTATGATGTCTACTGTGTGAATTCGTTGATATATTTGACAAATAAACATTAAAACTATACTAACATAAAGTTATTAGATGGAAAAACATCCGGACATACAAGAAAGGACATGCGATCAACATTTGCTATGCGGAGGTAACTAGCTTCGGCAAGGCGATCAAGTTTAGAAAGAATACATGTTACTTAGAAAATGTATGGAGATAATACAATATCTGTACATAGTAGGTAATTGTAGATAGGCTATAAATGAATGAATGAACAAATGAACAAATTGTGCAAAATTAAACTTACAACAAGGTACTTAAGTACAATTAAGTATTAACAACAGCATATGATTACAGTTTTCAGTACATTAAAGGCGGTCTTATCGCCAAACAAAGCGATCTCTACCAGGAAGGCAACCTTTTAGACTACTTTTATTTTTTTATTAGATTGAATAGTTAATAGCCTTTCAAACAGACGGAATTATTGATCCCAATACACATTACCTGTAAATAAACTTGGTGACGGTGCGTTGCCAACCATGCATAAGTAGATTTATCGGCTATGCTACCTTTCAAACCGGAATAATATGATAGCATTAACACTATGCAGTAATAGGCAAGGCAGGATACAGGTCTGGGCGATTTATTGGAATACGGACAAAAATACGCATTCCGACTTGAATCAAAGACACCAAAAATATTACATTACCCCAAGATATTTTGAGTAAGTAATGCAAATAACTCAACTTAACAACATATATATCTAATCTTTTTGCGATAAACTTTTATTCCCACAAATTTTAACGAAAAAAAATTACCCGTGACATTTAACGTGTATTACATATTCGCAGCGGCAAACTTGAGAAAATGATACAATTCAAGAGGTATGAAATAAGTCTAAAAACGACAGGATAATATTGGGGATTTAAAGAGTTCTTATATTTACCATTATATCATAAGTCAAACATTATATTAAAAATAAGTGTATTATAAAGTATAACGTAAATCCAGCTCAATTGGTTGAGAATAACTGCTTTAAAATCGAGTCCCAAATTTCCACAAAACACACTACAAATACACCTTCATCTCTCTTCTACATTACAATTTATATAAAAGTTTGTAAAAACAAACAAACTCTAAGTTATGTCAGCTTGATGAACTCATAAGCAAAGACAGTTGATCACGGCGTCTCGCTTGACAGGTAATAAGAAACAACAGTCACTCGAAATATATAACCTTCGTATCTGCGAGCCTTATAATCAGTCTTAGCACGAGCTGTTTAAAGTGGGCGAAAGAACACGAAGGAGAACTTCTAGCAACTTGAAAAAATTATGAAATCATGATGTGAGCAAAATCCCTATGCTAATGCACCTGGCGCACCAGGCTCTTTGGTACCTTAGGGTTATCATTGCTTCTTACGAGATGATGAATGCCAACGCGACTCCCATCTCGCTCCTAGCCGAGCGGCAGGACATCGTGTGGTTTTTAGTTGGATCGAGTCCGATATA
>NJDD01001353.1:103597-118769 GCA_002245505.1 Calephelis nemesis
GTAAGAAATTCCCGCCGCCTAAAGACACCAAAGGTGGTAATGGTGCGTTGCCAACCAGAGGCCGGGATGTTAGGCCTCGAGCAAAAGTAAGTTAACCCTTGTCTAGGTACATAGTTTTCACATTGGGGTAGGTTTGTGTTTAAAGCCGGCAGTGTTTTAAAAAGGTTTTCCCCTCTTTCATTATTTCACGTAGCAGCCGAATTACGTTAATTAACTATTTCGTTTCGTAGATATTTCATTTGCATAATTTACAACTCTTTTACTAAGCTAATGAAATATTTATAATACTAGCGGCCCGCCCCGGCCTCACACGAGTATAAAAAATACATGTAAACCTTCCTCTTTAATCACTTAATCTATTAAAAAAACCGCATCAAAATCCATTGCGTAGTTTTAAAGAATTTAGCATACCAAGGGACATAGGGACAGAGAACGCGACTTTGTTTTATACTATGTAGTGATAAACATACATGACTTATACATACATACTCGTAATATAATTATTACACTTAAAAAACAAAGTCAGTTAAGTCACATATTTCATGACAGAAGAAAAGACTTTTTGTAGAAGAGGAAAACAAGTAAACGGATTTCCTGGTGGTTATAAATGTACGTTACACAGACCGCATACGTACATTGCTTCGTAGAAAGGGGGAGCAGAGCACCTACAACATCTATGGTGTCTATAAGCTGTAAGCAACGTTTGTATCTTACCATAAGTAGAGCCGTATGTGGGCCTATTCGCTGGTTAATAACAAAAAACAATACTAAGATGTTATGATCAAGTGAGAGTATGGTCAAGTGAGAGTGTGAGAGTTTCGCACGAATTCACTTTACTACCGCATTTGCGTTTAGATGATCCAAATGTATACAATTATTTAGTTTTTTTGACTATCCGCTAGGTGCGCTACCAATAATTCCATACATTTAGGTCGTTACACGCAAACGTGATAGTAATATAAATCATTTCAAAAACTCCTACTCAGTACACTGAGTCAATATCCAACTCGACTCAATAATAGCTTATGCCATGGATAATAACATTATAAAAAAACGCATTTACAAACATATCTTCACGCCAATTCCCGTATGAGTGAAGAGTAGGAAGTAGGAAGAGAAACTTTAATACCAACCTAGGTTAAAACCTAAGCGATTTTCTGACTTGGAATGTCCACCTAGACCTCGAATTATGAATACAGAAAAAAAATACGAAGACGTCTTGGTAAATTATTTATATATTACCCTAGAGTCTAGACCTATTCCTAATTTCCTATCCGTATTGTAACTAAGAACCATCTTGATCACGCCAGTATTCAATGAAACAAACACATAAGTCGGTCAACTCGTTTAGGAGTTAAGATCTTACACTTTTAACAGCTCTCCTTTTCCGTCGTGAGTTAAAATAACGTTTACATTTTTACGAAAAAAATAAAAAGTTTACGTTTTTTTTTATTTTTTAAAGATAACGTGTGGTCCAGAGTACGTGGGTGTCGCGAATCGATCTCGGGACCTTGATATATATCACGAAACAATGGCTCCAATCGCCCATTGTTTCAACTTGTCGCATAACGCCACCAGAAACCGGATCCAGGTGACAAATAAACCAGGTTACAATATTATGTACATACTCAATCGAGGTTTTCAAAATTCATTACTTATGGATATGTACTGTAAGTGTTACTCGAGGTCTTTAAAAAACTATAACCGACTTTAAAAAAATTAGGTTCTTTATTCGACACTAAAATTGCGATTTGTTAGTCATGAGTCAAACGATTTTATTTTTTTTATTGAAAAAGCATATTTGCTCCTAAGTCTTAGCCCCCGTAAAATCAACTATAAATACCGTACTGACATCCTCGTTGGTCGAGTGGTTAGCGTACACGCCTAACGACACCTAACAACCGCGAGACTCGGGTTCGATTCCCGACGGGGGCAGGCATTTGTGTGATGAACATTTACATGTCTGCATTTCCAGGTATTCCAGTATCTATTTGAATATTTCTATATATTAGAATCATTTACTAACAGTACTAACACCCATACACGGGCATATAAGTTGCTTACTTTGGGGTTAGGTTAAATTTGTGTAACTTGTCCAGGGATATTTATTTATTTATTATTATTAGGTATGTACTATTACTTACTGGCATCTCTCAGCGACCCTATTTAACTTCATTTCTCTAGACAAAAAAACATCAGATCAAGATAAAAAAGTAGGGCCACGTATTTCTTAACCGACTTTAAGAAAGGTATGACTTTTATTATATTATTTTGTACGTTTGTTACGCGATCACTCGTCTGATAGCTAACCGATTTTGATTGCTTTTGTTTAGAATAATAGGTCACGCTTTGGTATATAAGTGAAAAAAATGTATGCACTATTAAGTACGAGTATAACTCAAAAACAAATAGTCAGATATTGATAAAATATACGTAGGATCGTCTCAGCATCATTTCTCGAAAACAGGAAGTATCTAATCGCGACATGGTACCCAATGATATAGTTGGAGTCGGTTAGTAAAACTGCAAAGTTTTACTGTGCGTAATTATATGACAATACTTTCCATAATGCCCTAAAGCCTAAAAGAAACTTATCTGTAACTACCCATAGCACTCTAACAACGGCAGCTATCTTCTTCCTCACAACTGACTGGGATATAATGCTAGGACGGAACTACTGCTAAGTTAGGGTTGGAACTTTCACGTCATTTAGATAAATATTCTCATGTATTTTTTTACATAATATGGCTACAAAACTTTTTTTTTAACACTGATCACCTTTTTAATCTTTAGCATTTGATTGTATACACGTTCTTAAAGTCAATTAAGATCGACGGATGAGGACATGCCTTTCTGCAAATTTAAATAAAAATGTTATAGGTACGTAGGCCTCATATGCAAGTCTATTCGCTATCCTAGTCTCCGATCAAAAAGCCTGTACATCATTAACCCTTTCATTTTTTTATCAGTTTACCACGAAGTCTATAAAATGGAATTTCCTAGAAAATCTTATTTACGTGTTTTTCAATCGACACATTTTTTTTATACAGGTAATAGTCAAATATCGGAATTGATCGGAATAATAAAGAATTTACACAATCTAATATCAAGTCAGGGTGCAAGATATTATGGTAAGTTTGAAAACTCAAGCTTTAAAGACGCCCATGTTGTTTTTTTTTTCGGAATCACCGATTTAGCAAGAAAGAGTTTCCCAATTTCATGCCTATTTAATATTTTATTGTAGAGCACGCGTAACTTTTAACAGAGTGGCCCAACTTTAATTATCTTTTCATACATTTTTTAACGAATAATATAATGTCTTGGCAACCCTAACCTCAGTGCTTAGCGTATTAAAGTAGAAATGCTTTCATTTAGTCCTGTTATTGTCTGATTGTGACACGTTTCAAACACAAAAGAGAGAAAATCTGTTTCATTTTCTCACAATGATTTTTTAAAGTCATAAGTACGTACATAATTACACCTAATATATAATGATTTCCACCAAGTGCCTACAACGAAATCTATTTTCCTTTAAACTTTTACGTTATTAGTATATTTTCCTAAGGTAATATAGTAAACAAACAAAAACCAGTAGGGCCAAAAAAAATTCTAGAGTTTTCAACTGACAGATGAACTGGAGAATTGAGAAAACATGATTTAATTAAGTATTGAAAAATCTAAAAAGGCTATTAAAGAAACTGTTATTTATAAAAGAAGTTAAATAATAAATAAATAATTAAAAATCCCTGGAAAAACTACACAAATTCATTAAAATGTTTGGCATGAAAATGGTACATAGTAAACATACAAAATCACACATACATACCTACACACTTCCGCATTTACTAGCGGATACAGTAACATAAATGACTAGACGCAATCGGAAATAGTATAAGAATCGTAAATATCAACAAAGTGATATAATAAATCCTAGCGGAAGTGATAAATAGCCAAACAACCAAATCATCAAGAGTTAGGATTTTATTAAAAAAAATAAGCTTTCACATTTTTATCATACGTATAACAAAAGTTTTGCCGCGAAAATGTCCCAGTCACCTATCTCATTTTTCCTTGAACCTAGTGCACTGACAAAACAACAGATTTTTAAAATATTACTTGATTTAAAAAAAAACAGCTATCACATGTTACAATGAAATCGATTTTCATAGTTTTGATGAAATTAAGTTAAGATTTTACACATTTATACGAGATACCCAAGATCTGATTTTATTTTAACTTCGGTCTGAATATGAAATGAAAATATGAAATCGGAATTGAATGAGCTGAAACTTGAAAGATCGTTTGTATTATGATGATTAATATTTGCTACTACGGAACCCTTCATAGACGAGTCTGACTCGCACTTGACCGCTAATAACTAATGTGTTACGAACCTCTCAGTTCCTATAACTTCTCCGAACTTTAACAGAACTGCGGTGGCAAAGAGTAACTTTTAAGAGGAGAAACTATTGACAGATGATGCTGTCAACTCTCCTTCTGAGTACTAAGTCTCTTCACGCCCATATCCCTGAAAGGTAGCAGAGACACAACCAAGGCACCTACAACTAGACGAAGACGCCACGTCCCACAATACGATAGGTGGCAAGCCTATAGCCAACCGGGCATATACCCAACCCAGGGCAACTTTATTGTATAAAATTTAAAATACACATTTTCTTTTTTTTGTTGCGCGACTGAGGGATTGAACTCGGGACCTTAAAAAGTCAAGTCCGATGCCGGATGATAGGGGCGTCTGATTCTTCTTCTATTGTTATGTTTAATGGGTAATACGCGATGATTTAAGTTTGAAATTTTATATAATCAAACTATCGTAATACATAAAACTTATAACATAAGAGCATGTAACATTAACGTATTGACACAAAAAAGTTACTAACAGTTTACATAAAATTATCGAACGCGATTAAAGATCCTCATTACGTTAAAAGATTAAAATGTCTTGATTGATTGCACCTTCGTGATGTAATAACTTTTAAATCAATACTTTCGCTGAGCATGTCGGGTGGTATTTATCGTAATCTAATCGACTATTACGTGTGTAATACATCGATAAGCTATATTGACAGCACTAGTTCGAAAGCTTCAAATTATACGTCATATTATCTATATCTACGTGTTTGTATGAAAAGGGTAATGAATGTGAAGGAAGCAAGACAGGTTTGTCAGGATCGTGAGGTCTGGCACTCGATACTCTCTGCCTACCTCGTAAGGGACTTGGCGTGACATATGTATGCATGTATGTATATTATCTATATTATACTGGGTTCTTAATAGTCGTCGTTCCAGCTTCGTTTTTTATACGATTATAGAGAAAAAAGCAAATTTCATGAGGATAAGCTACAAAGTAATCAAACAAAGTCGCTTTCCTCTGCCTGTCCCTGTGTATGCTAAAATCATTAAACTAAGGAAAGGGATTTTGATGCAGTTTTCTTTTAATAAACAGAGTAATTACATTATGTATAATAATATAGATGTTTGTACAACCATGCGAAGCTGGCACAACAAAAGGCAGTAGTGTTGTACATTGACAACCTGAAGCTAAAATATTAAGTCCGTCTTGTGAGTTTACCGTCTGCCTACCCTCCAAACCGGAACACGACAGCGGTCAGAATTGACATTTTGGCAACAGGATTCCCAGTCAGTGATGGCACCAAAAAGGATATTCAAAGCAATATTCTACCATTTAGTAAATGCTATTTATTTAACACATGTTACTCGTAGTTGTATTGATTTTAACATTCCTACCTACTTTATACAAAGAAAACTAAACACTGTCTTGTATCAAATACTACTTACTTATTATAAAAACTAGCTGCGCCCCGCGGTTTCACCCGCCTAAGTCCCAATCCTCCGGGATAAAAAGTAGCCTATATGTTATTCTGGGTCTTCAGCTACCTACATAACAAATTTCATCGTAATCGGCTTTGTAGTTTTTGCGTGAAAGAGTAACAAACATCCATACATCCATACATCCATACATACAAACTTTCGCATTTATAATATTAATAGGATATTCGAAAAGAACTGTGTCAGTGTAATAAAAACATTTCAGAATAAATAACTAACATAATATGTTATAATGAATAAGGATTCGCTTTTAACGGCTAATATTAATAACCTATCAAAGATTAGAGAAAGTGATTTTTGAGATCTGGCGATTGCCAGGTAACTAAGGTTCAACCCGTTGTAATTGTCTTTATTACAATGAAATACAGAAAACAATAGCAACTTAATTTTACTCATACTTTAGTCCATGCTTATTAATAAGACTGCAAAAGAAAATGACTACATCAATTTGGATCAGAATTTCAATAATTAAAGTATAAACATTATAAAATCTAAGCTCATCCACCATAATAGGGCAGCTAAGAGCTAAAGAGTGTCGTAGGCGTAAATGGTTTCATGGACAAAAACAAATAAAACACAAAAAGAGTAAGCTGCAAAAAGTTCTCCGTGTTGGTCCAGGCTTCTTTGCAGAATGAACCATCCGCCTTTATGTCAGGCAGCTCGTAAAAGGCGAGCATAGGCTTACCGTCACTAACACCGTGATATCCCACTAGGTCGCAGCAACTCGCCCCGATTGGTACCACCACCTTGACTATTTCTGGCGCCATAACTTCAGTGCTTGCCATTGACGTGTTCCGATTCGGAGGGTAAAGTAGCCGGTACATTGACTTCTGCTCGAAGTCTAACATCCCGGCCTCAGGTTGGCAGCGCACCATTACCACCTTTGGTATATCATGAAATCCGTCTGATTGTTTGCCTTCCAATATTATAAATGTAGCAAAGCCAATACAAATATCCTTAAGCGCCGCATTAACCTATCTGCATATGTAATTATCGAGGTCGCTAAATGAATTAATGATGATGAATAAATAAACACGCGAGAAATAAGCTGAGGTGCATACAACAAACTAGTGTCTAGTACACCCACGACTTGCAAGTGATACTAAATCTCAGAATATAATCCGTTCGTACTATACAAATCCATACTAACATTGCAAATGTGAAAGTATGTTTGTCCTTTCATGTCTCAACAGAGCGATATTACGGAATACTAGCTGTTTGCCCTCCACTTAGTCACATTCCCAGCTTTTTTCAGTCTTCGTTAAAAATAGTGCATTACCAACAACACTCGGATCCAAAAGACCGTACAGTACACATTAATTTCAGTATTAATTACCAATATTAAGTTATTATTAAATATTAAACTTTATATAGAAAGTTTTCTTGTAATGAAATTATTTTCCTTAACGACGTTCTAGATGGTTGTAAACGGTAAACAAGGAGGAAACTTTGTATCCATCTTTAGATTATTATTAAATTTGCATTAAATTTACGGTCAAGGCCGATCCAAACCAATAATTTTCAACTATCTATCGGACAGTATCAATAACATGTCTAAGATAAAAGATTACCTAGCTTACATCAGTTACTATACACCAATAGTCATTTCTCAATCACTACATAGTATAAAACAAAGTCGCTTCCTCTGTCCCTGTGTCCCTTTTTATGCTTCAATATGTATTTAAAGCTACGCAACGGATTTTGATGCGGTTTTTTTAAATAGATAAAGTGATTGAAGAGGAACGATCATATGTTTATTTCAGAACCGTGCGAAGCCGGGGCGGGTCGCTAGTTTTCAATAATTAAAAAAAATAAGTTAATAACTTCCCAACAAAACTTTAGAAGGCCTATCTTTATCTGTAGATAGGTTATTATTTTTGGCCGTAGAACTGTTATTACACCCGTAAGCCTACAAGAGTTTGTTGCTATGATATTTGTTGAATATACAAAAATAACAGCGATAATCTAAAATAGCACTATCTCTATCTGATAGGTAATTAATATTGGCTGTTGCGTCTTTAGAGCAATCGGTAAGTACGAATTACTTGTATCAATATGTGAGTGTATCGTTTGATATAGAAACGAGCTACATAAGATTTTCGTATTGAAATGCCCTTATAATTAATTCTGTATGATTTTTGACTCTATCTGTACGACAATATTCCCAGGATCGAGTCGCGCGTAAAGCACGCGCCTCCTACTGTTAATCTGATACAAACAAGCTCTACCATGAATCATTCACGCGCAGCTGGATAACACATGCAAGGGGAGTTCGCATTGTTCCATTAAACACACATAAATAAAAATGAAATGTCCGTCTGGTGAAATTTATTTTTATATGGTTTTGCAACATAAATAGTCTATTAAATTTAAACCAGATCTCTGTGGAAGTTGTATGAGTAACTTTTATTGTAATACAGGAAGTATTATTGTTATTGTGCATCAAAAATTGGAAGAATACGATTGATTAACAGCCAATATTACAATAACATATAGATAGAGATAGGCCTTCTTGATTTGTTGCTAAGATATTTTTGTTAATTATTAAAAAAATGTAGTGGTTGCTTGGTAACCGATGTACAATAGCATTATCTCCTATCTTAGATAAGTTATTAATATTGACTGTAAGTAAATTTACTGACTTCCTCGCTCTGCAACGCGGAACATGACACTGATGAGTACTGACGCAAGGGCACCACGAATAGATATGACGACCAACCCATATCAGTAATCACACATTCCCACAGCCAATATCATTTAATCAACAGAAATATCTGAACAAATTCTAGAAATTATCTAACTAAAAAGTAAACAAATTAGGTATACATACCCTTGTGTCATGCGTAGGTATTAGTTAACAATACTAATATATAAAAAAATGAAGTACAGTTAACTTATTTTAACAATTCAATGTAACATTAGGTACAGCTAATTAACAAATTCAAAAAAATAAAAAATATTTATATGTATACATCCATATCTTATATTATATTGGTACAGACTATCCTACGGACTTTCCTACTTGGCACCGTCCTGGTATATTAAAGGTACGATTTGGCCGTGGAAAATCAATCCAGGTCTCCTGGCTAGGAAAGATTGAAATGAAAGCAAAATGGTAGAACCAACCAGTGGAACGATATCAACACGGCAATAAACACGAGAGCGAAAGTCACTTCGTGTTGTTAATCTATGCACAGGCGCTTAAATAAATATCTTCCGAGTTCGGTCATGTGCAAAGAATGACAAACGAAAGATTGACAAAGCAGATTTACAATGCGAATGTAGCTGGATGTAGGCACCCAGGGAGACCAAGGTTGACATTCCGTGACCCAATCGCTATGATTTATCTGTGGTATCAAATGTCTGAAAGCGGTGTATCTGTATGAAAAAAGTGTATGAATGTGGAGAAAATCAGGCAGTTCTGAAAGGATCGAGGAGTTTGGCACTCGATACACTCTGCCTACGCGGTAAGGGTAAACATGGCATGAAAATATATATGGGTGGTTCTCTTACAAGTAGTATATACGCCTTTTTTTCTAGATGTTGACTATTGACAATGAATAACTGAGCTTTTACCACGAGTTAGTATAGATTACGTTCGGTAAGTTACGTGTCGAAATCTATGATGACATTTTTAGTCTAAAAATGTGTTTCTCGTAGTTACTGATTGAGACGCTGTACAAAGTCTTTATACAAATAATTTACAGAAGCAGTAACGAGTACCTACAGTAAACTTGACAAGCGGTAAACTCGTAGTAAGAGCTCCAATGTCGGTATTGGAAGTTTTGTTACTTGTAGATTGTTGTAAAAGCGACTGCTATAACCAAATTTGATTTCAGCGCATTTTTTATTAATAAATCAATAAGTAACACAAATTGAACCTAACTCAAAAGTAAATGGGTGCTAATCAACGATTCTACTACTTAGACATGCTATTTATACATACCAAATTAAATTTAATAAACACACAAAATTACTATGGCGTTGGGCTCATTTGATGAGGAATCTATGTTATCACATATAAAAAATATATTCACGTCTATATCCCCGAAAAGGTAGGCAGAGGCACATCCAGGGCACCCACGACACTAATGCCCGATTTCACCAAGAGCCCCTATATTTTAGGGGACTTTTAACGTGATTTAGGGGACTGTTTTATATGGAAACAGTCCCGTAAGTAACGTTAAAAGGTCCCCTAAAGTATAGGGGCTCTTGGTGAAATCGGCCATAAGTCCCACAATGTTATAGGTGGCAAGTCTATCGCCAACCGGGCACATATCCAATCCCGACCAACGTTTTTTTTATAAGAAAATTGCATAAGCCGGATTTTCTTTTTTGTTGCTCGACCCGGGATTCAAACCCAGGACCTCATGAAGTCCAACACTTGGACCGCTAGACCACAGGGGCGATATCCTATCATGTATGGGGTTATTTTGATACGTCTTAAATAGTAATTCCCAACTGTACCTACGAATGGCCCTCACAAATAAAATCTTGTTACAAAAATGCATTTCCAACTTAAATCATATTTTTCTTGAAATTTATTAATTTTAGATTTTCAACGTGAAGAATAGACATTCTGCCTTCCCACCAGGCAGCTCGTAAAAGGCGAGTATAGGCTTACCGTCACTAGCATCGTGACATCTTACTAGGTGGTAGAGTTTCGCAGCGACTCGTCTCGATTGGTACCACTGCCTTACCTATTCCCGCCGCCATAACGTCAATGCTTGCCGTTGACATGTTCCGGTTCGGAGGGTAAGGTAGCCGATAAACTTACTTTTGCTCGAGGCTTAACATCCCAGCCCCAGGTCGGCAACGCACCATTACCAACTTTGGTGCGGCGTGAATTTCTTACCATCAGGAAATCTATCTGCTTGATTGCCTTCCGATATCATAAAAGAAGAAAAGAGTTCTGAAGAATATTTAAATTTCAAGCCATCAAAATATGGACGTGTTAGCTATTGCACAGCATTCTAATTTATTTTATTCTCTTATAAAAAATATCGCTTACTCTCAACATTGTAATCTACAATTACTAAAAGCAAAAAACAATTATCGCTTGTATCCAGAAAAACAATTAAAGGAAAATAACTTCAAAAACCAGTACTCATAAAATTA
Organism: Calephelis nemesis; assembly: GCA_002245505.1. Lineage (NCBI taxonomy): Eukaryota > Metazoa > Arthropoda > Insecta > Lepidoptera > Riodinidae > Calephelis > Calephelis nemesis. The sequence continues at coordinate 114,584 of NJDD01001353.1, forward strand.
AGACCACCCGCACGAATGAACGAACTTGTACGAATTCGAATGGATCTGTCGTTAATTACATATTTCATTAATGAATCGAATAAATACTTAACAAAAATTATAAGAAGTATGCACACTGAATACTTTTATTGGTAAGGATTATGATTAACATTGGGCTGGAAGGCCAAAATACTTTAAAAGACTCACCAAAGAAAAAAACGTGACGAGATAAAGAATCGTATTTGACGAGTACTGAATATCTTCAATCCCCATCAATGGTAGGTACTAAACTATGGAATTGTAACCAAAGTTACCTATCTATTTTTAAGCCAAATTTTAATTTTAAGCGCTTTAAAATTCAGTCCCAAGGTTTGTAGCTCAATAACAAGCTAAGAAATGAACGGATAATGAAATACTCTTAAGAAAATACTAATTCATATAACACTAGCCGTCCGACGTCGGACTTGACTTCTAGAGGTCCCTGGTTCGATTTCCAGGTCAGGCAACAAAAAAATTAAACTGTATATTTTCAATTTCCTGATAAAAATGACGTTACCCCGGATTGGATATGTGTCCGGTTGGCGATATGCTTGCCAGTTATCTAACTATGGGACTTAGTGTCTAGCAAGTAAAAATTCGTAATCCTAACATCTCTTCTTAACCTAACTCCTAACGTTAATTTAGGTATTTTCTCCTTATTCCAATAATGGATTCTACTCTTCAAGCTCTTTCATTTGATACCCATTACGCCTAGGTTTTGCAAAACTTTGCCACCATTTTGTTGTCGGCCATTTTGAGTTGATAACACAGATTTTGGTGTTTATTGGCTGGTATTAAAAGTATTCAAAATTTTAAGTTACTGGGTTGAGATTGATTGGTTTTAAATCAATTCAAAGAGTGCTTCCTCACTAAGAAACTAACAAACAAACGAGATTAAGTTAAATAAAAGCTTATAAAAGACCACCCATACAAACCTGCGGGGGTCCGGGATTCGGACTCCATTAATAAATCTAACCAGCACAATCCGGTTCAGTATTTGTACCATTATAACAACCGGAACGTTATTAATATCCATTATTCTATAAAAAATAATTAGTCATCAGCAAATTAAGTTATACGGGACACTTTGTACTTATTTTTATAATTTGTCTAATAAACAATCTTATGACGTAGGTATTAAAGGCGGCTTTATATTTTACAGCTTATGCTGTTGCTTATATGGGATAAAAACACATTAAAAACAAGCCACTTTAGACTTTACAACTAGACAAATATGGTTGCTTTTTGAACAGGAATGTATATTCTAGATCCAAAATAGTATTCGCGAGATCCTGCTTCCTGCAAATCTAAGCACGTACACTAAATAATCGTGATTGTTTGGGTTAGAATTTTCTAGATAAGACCGCTACCTGGCTGGTCCCAAGTTTGCACCCGCAATTAAACTGTGTATTATGTAATTCGCAACGGTTTTTTTAAGACTGATTGTCTTCAACTGAGGAATCAAGCAAGCAGGTTAATTAATAAATAAAAATCCTTGGACATGTCACACAAATTGAATTTAACCCCAAAGTCATAAGCAAATTATATGCTTGTGTTATGGGTGTTAGTCAACGATTCTAATCTATGTAGTAGATAGAAGACTTAAATAGATACCAGAATAAATTTAATAAATATCCAGACCGGGAAATGCAGACATTTTAAATGTTCATAAAACAAATGCCTGCCCCCGTCGGGAATCGAACACTCGCAGTTGGTCGTTGTAGTTAGGCGTGTACGCTAGCCACTCGACCAACGACGAGTTCAATTTACCCAACCAGTTTACCCAATCAAAGGTGATCTCTACCGCCTACGACTAACTACAACACCGACTTTGAGTTTTTACGTATTTCCTTAAGAGTCACCAAGAATCGACGTAACGTTACGGAAAATCGACATTGGTTTCACAAAGGTGCCTAGAACGATGCAGAAAATTGTCACATGAAAGATAATTTAAGCACGTTAAAAATGCGAAAAACCGCCTTCAATTTCAACAAGTAAGTCATTTAGGTACATAATAATTAGCTTAACCTTGATTTTGTTGTGATTCTATGATCAGATCCAGACTAGGTGGTAATAACACCAACTTGGAACTGAAAAAAATAATCGTCCGTAAAAGTTAAAATCGATTCAGAAATAACGGTGAAGTTAACATATTAAAATATATATAATAGTCAAACGTATAACATCTTTCCTTTTTCAAATTTGGTTAAAAATTAAGAAGAAATAAAGGTTGGCAGTATACTTCAGATAAACAGTGCCTATTATTTTTTCCCACAAAACGCTTATGTTGTATTGCTCTTGAAACACTTTCTTAAGACGAGAATTCCAGTCAATGTCCAGTAGCTGTTCGATTAGTAGAAGAAGCAAGTATTATTGTTCGAGTGTCACGAGTTCTCGAGACTAGCACGCTGCTTAAAAACACAATCGCCTCTTTTATTTATATTAGTATACATTTAATCTAGATGGATACAGATTTTTAAACATAAATTAAAAAACAATTTATTGGGCGCTAAATAAATAAACAGATAAAAAGCATAATTTACGGTCAATGGCTCATACCTAAAACATCGATACAACGGAAAACATAATATTTATTAAAACACTGAAATTTTTAAAATATTCTTGTTGTGCCCTGACCGAAATTAATCGAGAGTGTTCTTAGCTACACCAAGAATAAATTCGGATCAAAATCGATCTATTCGTTCAAAAGTTTGAATGCCACAGACAGACAGACACACACACAGACAGACAGACAGACACGTGAAACACCCCTCTTTTTTGTGTACGACCAAAATAAGCTATATGACACGTTCAGAAAAGCGTCTGTACCGCCGAATCTCCTTGTGTACAAACAAAGTGGTACTTTGTCAAAAATATGAAAAAGAAATGTACTTAATACTAGTAAGGCATGGACTTTCGTAAGGACTTAAGAAGTTGATACTGTAGCACTACAAACAGACATTTTAAGAGACTTTAAGAGAGAAAAAAATTATACGTCATGATTTTTTTTTCAGCAGCAAAGCAAGAAGAAACTAAAAATCGTTGTAAGAAATTTACATCTGGCGACACTGGTTGCCAATCAGTATTTATTATTTCAAAATTTGACAGCGGAAGTGATGGCGGACGGATGCGTCAGTTGAATAAGTCATAAAGCATTCTAATTACATTCAAATAGATATTGATATTGATAATTTTATTCCGATTTGTTGTTGCAAAAGAAATTAGATTATGACGTGCCGTTCCACCCAAACTGGCAGTATCGTATCTTGTTAATATCGAAAATATGTTATCGTTGTCGAAACAACAAGTAACTAGCTAAATAATAAAAAAATGTATCTTTTTTAAGATAAAAACGATAGGAAGTAGTTGCTAGAGTTAAAGTAAAATAACTCTCCCACGGATATCTGGTTTGAGATCAAACGTATAAGTTGTGTACTACTAGCGGCCCGCCCCGGCTTTACACGGGTATAATATATACATATAAACCTTTCTCTTCAATCGCTTTATCTATAAAAAACCGCATCAAAATCCGTTGCGAAGGTTTAAAGATTTAAGAATACGACGGGACGAGACCGAGAAAGCGACTTTGTTTTACGGAGGGTAGATGTTGGAAGCACACATTCTGTGCTACAAAAAGTATCCCTTGAATAGTCTTAAGTAAACATGGCGTTGCTGTACCAGACAACCGATTTTAAAGGGCCGAAAGTAGTTAGGACGTTAAAAGATAACTTTTTGAGTAGAAAACAAAATTTTAAAACAGATAGAAAAAAGAATACGTCAGTAAAAATATATACACAAAATAGATTAATTCAGATCCTACCCTCCGCTACACTAGTGCCGTCTGGCCTTTTTATTTGATTAGAATCAAATAAAAATAAATTTAGTGATAGTTAAAATATATTTAGTGGACACTGGACTAAAGGCGATATGAAAGTATTTTTCTTACCTCTACCCTCCATACTATGTACTTTTTAGAGTCTCAGACTACTCGCATACAACGTAATATGAGACATAATTAATTATACACGACTAATTTCAATAACCTAAGATGAGAGATCGGGCTACCTAAAATCAGTACAAAGGCAACCACTGTTATCTTTAATAATTAAAAAAAAAAGTATCTTCACACCCATATCCCCGAAGGGGTAGGCAGAGGCACAACCAGGGC